>NW_025569498.1:0-86299 GCF_020424385.1 Procambarus clarkii | reverse complement strand
ACTACAGTTCCAGCACCAAGGAACCACCTACAGTTCCAGCACCAAGGAACCATCTACAGTTCCAGCACCAAGGAACCAGTTCCCTACAGTTCCAGCACCAAGGAACCACCTACAGTTCCAGCACCAAGGAACCACCTACAGTTTCCAGCACCAAGGGACCACCTACAGTTCCAGCACCAAGGAACCATCTACAGTTCCAGCACCAAGGAACCACCTACAGTTCCAGCACTAAGGAACCACCTACAGTTCCAGTACTAGGAACCATATACAGTGCCAGCACCAAGGAACCACTACAGTTCCAGCACCAAGGAATCACCTACAGTTCCAGCACCAAGGAACCACCTACAGTTCCAGCACCAAGGAACCACCTACAGTTCCAGCACCAAGGAACCACCTACAGTTCCAGCACCAAGGAACCACCTACAGTTCCAGCACCAAGGAACCACCTACAGTTCCAGCACCAAGGAACCACCTACAGTTCCAGCACCAAGGGATCACCTACAGTTCCCAGCACCAAGGAACCATCTACAGTTCCAGCACCAAGGAACCACCTACAGTTCCAGCACCAAGGAACCACCTACAGTTCCAGCACCAAGGAACCACCTACAGTTCCAGCACCAAGGGACCACCTACAGTTCCAGCACCAAGGAACCACCTACAGTTCCAGCACCAAGGAACTACCTACAGTTCCAGCACTAAGGAACCACCTACAGTTCCAGCACCAAGGAACCACCTACAGTTCCAGCACCAAGGAACCACCTACAGTTCCAGCACCAAGGAACCACTACAGGAACCATCTACAGTTCCAGCACCAAGGAACCATCTACAGTTCCAGCACCAAGGAATCACCTACAGTTCCAGCACCAAGGAACCATCTACAGTTCCAGCACCAAGGAACCACCTACAGTTCCAGCACCAAGGAACCACCTACAGTTCCAGCACACCAAGGGACCACCTACAGTTCCAGCACCAAGGAACCACCTACAGTTCCAGCACAAAGGAACCACATACAGTTCCAGACCAAGGAACCACCTACAGTTCCAGCACCAAGGAATCACCTACAGTTCCAGCACCAAGGAACCATCTACAGTTCCAGCACCAAGGAACCACCTACAGTTCCAGCACCAAGGAACCACCTGCCAGCACCAAGGAACCACCTACAGTTCCAGCACCAAGGGACCACCTACAGTTCCAGCACCAAGGAACCCACCTACAGTTCCAGCACCAAGGAAACTACTACCCAGCACTAAGGAACAACCTACAGTTCCAGTACTAAGGAACCATCTACAGTTCCAGTACTAAGGAACCACCTACAGTTCCAGCACCAAGGAACCACCTACAGTTCCAGCACCAAGGAACCACCTACAGTTCCAGCACCAAGGGACCACCTACAGTTCCAGCAGTAAGGAACCACCTACAGTTCCAGCAGTAAGGAACCACCTACAGTTCCAGCACCAAGGGACCACCTACAGTTCCGCACCAAGGAACCACCTACAGTTCCAGCACCAAGGGACCACCACAGTTCCAGCAGTAAGGAACCACTACAGTTCCAGCAGTAAGGAACCACCTACAGTTCCAGCACCAAGTACAGTTCCAGCACCAAGGAACCACCTACAGTTCAGCACCAAGGGACCACCTACAGTTTCCAGCACCAAGGAACAACCTACAGTTCCAGCACCAAGGAACTACCAACGTTCCAGCACCAAGGAACCACCTACAGTTCAGGAACCACCTACAGTTCCAGCACAAAGGGACCACTACAGTTCCAGCACCAAGGGACCACCTACAGTTCCAGCACCAAGGGACCAACTACCAGCACCAAGGGACCTACCTACCTTGAGGCTACCTTGAGGTGCTTCCGGGGCTTAGTGTCACCAGGCCTCATGTTGCTGGACTGATCAACCAGGCTGTTAGACGCGGCTGCTCGCAGTGACGTATGAGTCACAGCTGGTGATCAGGTATCCTTTGGAGGTGCTTATCAGTTCTCTCTTGAGTGAGGGGTTTGCCAATGCCCCTTATGTGTAGTGGAAGCGTGTTGAACAGTCTCGGGCCTCTGATGTTGATGAGTTCTCTCTCAGAGTACCTGTTGCACCTCTGCTTTTCAACGGGGGTATTCTGCACATCCTGCCATGTCTTCTGGTCTCATGTGGTGGTTATTTCTGTGTGCAGGTTTGGGACCAGCCCCTCAATTATTTTTCCACGTGTAAATTATTATGTCTCTCCCGCCTGCGCTCAAGGGAGTACAGATTTAGGCTCTTTAGTCGGTCCACCAGTAATTTAGATGTTTTACAGTGGATTCTAGCAGTAAGGGCACGCTCTCTACGTCAGCAATTTCTCAGCTTTGAAAGGGGATGTCATTGTGCAGCAGTACTCCACTCTAGATAGCACAAGCGTTTTTGAAAAGGACCACCTATAGTTCCAGCACCAAGGAACCACCTACAGTTCCAGCACCAAGGGACCACCTACAGTTCCAGCACCAAGGGGACCACCTACAGTTCCAGCACCAAGGGACCACCTATAGTTCCAGCACCAAGGGACCACCTACAGTTCCACCAAGGAACCACCTACAGTTCCAGCAGAGTGGTGGGACAACCTACAGTTCCAGCACCAAGGGACCACCTACAGTTCCAGCACCAAGGAACCACCTACAGTCCAGCACCAAGGGACCACCTATAGTTCCAGCACCATAATATCAACATGGACACTACAGAAGACGTGGAAGTGGCATACCACCACACACAACACTGGTGCTATGTTCTCAAGTTTTGGAAAAAAATGTTGAAGTCTACTGCTTTATTATGGGGCTACACGAGGGTGTATGGAGAGGGGCATGAGGGGGAATGGAGGTGCATGAGGAGGGGAATGGGGGGTGCATGAGGAGGGGAATGAGGGGTGCATGAGGAGGGGAAGGGGGGGGTTGCATGAGGAGGGGAAAGGGGTGCTGCATGAGGAGGGGGAAAGGGGTGCATGAGGGGGGAATGGGGGGTGCATGAGGGGGGAATGGAGGTGCATGAGGGGGGGAATGGGGGTGCATGAGGGGGGAATGGAGGTGCATGAGGGGGGAATGGGGGGTGCATGAGGGGGGAATGGAGGTGCATGAGGGGGGAATGGAGGTGCATGAGGGGAGAATGGGGGGCATGAGGAGGGAATGGGGGTGCATGAGGGGGGAAATGGGGGTGCATGAGGGGGGAAGATGCATGGGGTGCAATGAGGGGGGAGGGGGGAATGGGGGGTGCATGAGGGGGGAATGGAAGGAATGGAGGTGCATGAGGGGGGGAATGGGGGTGCATGAGGGGGGAATGGAGGTGCATGAGGGGGGAATGGGGGTGCATGAGGGGGGAATGGAGGTGCATGAGGGGGGAAATGGAGGTGCATGAGGGGGGGAATGGAGGTGCATGAGGGGGGGAATGGAGGTGCATGAGGGGGGGGGGTGCAAAATGGAGGTGCATGAGGGGGGAATGGGGTGTGCATGAGGGGGGGAATGGAGGGTGCATGAGGGGGGGAATGGAGGTGCATGAGGGGGGGAATGGAGGTGCATGAGGGGGGGGGGTGCATGAGGAGGGAATGGGGGTGCATGAGGAGGGGAAATGGGGGTGCATGAGGGGGGAATGGGGGTGCATGAGGGGGGAATGGGGGTGCATGAGGAGGGGAAAGGGGTGCATGAGGAGGGGAAAGGGGTGCATGAGGGGGGAATGGGGGTGCATGAGGGGGGAATGGAGGTGCATGAGGAGGGGAATGGGGGTGCATGAGGGGGGAATGGGGGTGCATGAGGGGGGAGGTGCATGGGGGTGCATGAGGGGAATGGGGTGCATGAGGGGGGAAAATGGGGGTGCATGAGGGGGGAGGGGAATGGGGTGCATGAGGGGGGAGATGGGGTGCATGAGGGGGGGGATGATGAGGGGGGAATGGGGTGCATGAGGGGGGGGTGCATGAATGGGGGTGCATGGGGGGGGGAATGGGGGGAATGGAGGTGCATGAGGAGGGGGAAAGGGGTGAGGAGGGGATGAGGGGGGGAGAATGGGGGTGCATGAGGGGGGAATGGGGTGCATGAGGGGGGAATGGGGGTGCATGAGGAGGGGAATGGGGTGGAGGGGGGAATGGGGTGCATGAGGGGGGAATGGGGGTGCATGAGGGGGGGAATGCATGAGGGGGGAATGGGGGTGGGGGTGCATGAGGGGGGAATGGGGGTGCATGAGGAGGGGAAAGGGGTGCATGAGGGGGGAATGGGGGTGCATGAGGGGGGAAAGGGGTGCATGAGGGGGGGGAAAGGGGGGTGCAAGGGGGGGGAATGGGGTGCATGAGGAGGGGAAAGGGGTGCATGAGGGGGGGAAAGGGGTGCATGAGGGGGGGAAAGGGGGTGCATGAGGGGGGAAAGGGGTGCATGAGGGGGGAATGGGGGTGCATGAGGGGGGAATGGAGGTGCATGAGGAGGGGAAGGGGTGCATGAGGGGGGAGATGGGGTGCATGAGGGGGGAATGGAGGTGCATGAGGAGGGGAATGGGGGGCATGAGGGGGGGAGATGGGGTGCCATGAGGATGGAATGGGGGTGCATGAGGGGGGAATGGGGGTGCATGAGGGGGGAATGGAGGTGCATGAGGGGGGGAATGGGGGTGCATGAGGGGGGAAAGGGGTGCATGAGGAGGGGGGAAAGGGGTGCATGAGGGGGGAATGGGGGTGCATGAGGGGGGAATGGGGGTGCATGAGGGGGGAATGGAGGTGCATGAGGAGGGGAATGGGGTGCATGAGGGGGGGAGATGGGGTGCATGAGGGGGGAATGGAGGTGCATGAGGAGGGGAATGGGGTGCATGAGGGGGGGAGATGGGTGTGCGTGAGGGGGGAATGGGGGTGCATGAGGGGAGAATTGGGGTGCATGAGGGGGGAATGGGGGTGCATGAGGGGGGAAATGGGGGGTGCATGAGGGGGGAAATGGGGGTGCATGAGGAGGGGAAAGGGGTGCATGAGGAGGGGAAAGGGGTGCATGAGGGGGGAATGGGGGTGCATGAGGGGGGGAATGGGGGTGCATGAGGGGGGGGATGGAGGTGCATGAGGGGGGAATGGAGGTGCATGAGGGGGGAGATGGGGGGCATGAGGGGGGGGAGATGGGGTGCATGAGGGAGGAATGGGGGTGCATGAGGGGAATGGGGGGTGCATGAGGGGGAATGGGGGGGTGCATGAGGGAGGGAATGCGGTGCATGAGGGAGGAATGGGGGTGCATGAGGAAGGAATGGGGGTGCATGAGGGAGGAATGGGGTGCATGAGGGGGGTAATGGGGTGCATGAGGGGGGGAATGGGGGTGCATGAGGGGGGAGATGGGGTGCATGAGGGGGGGAGATGGGGTTGCATGAGGGGGAAATGGGGTGCATGAGGGGGAATGGGGGGGTGCATGAGGGGGAATGGGGGGGTGCATGAGGGAGGGAATGCGGTGCATGAGGGAGGGAATGGGGGTGCATGAGGAAGGAATGGGGTGCATGAGGGAGGAATGGGGTGCATGAGGGGGGTAATGGGGTGCATGAGGGAGGTAATGGGGTGCATGAGGGGGGGGGGGAATGGGGGTGCATGAGGGGGGGGGGATGCTGTGGTCGTCATGGTGCCCAGGATCGATTGCTTGAGCGGCGCCGCGACCTCCATCACCCGTCGCCTTTACTATCCTCCCTCCAGCCTGCACCCTCCCGCGGCCCCTCCAGCCCGCACCCTCCCGCCCCCCCTCCAGCCCGCACCCTCCCGCCCCCCTCCAGCCCGCACCCCCTCCCGCGCCCCCTCCAGCCCGCACCCTCCGCCCCCCCCACCCTCCAGCCCCCCTCCAGCCCGCACCCTCCCGCGGCCCCTCCAGCCCGCACCCTCCCGCGGCCCCTCCAGCCCGCACCCTCCCGCGGCCCCTCCAGCCCGCACCCTCCCGCGGCCGCCTCCCGCACCCTCCAGCCCTCCCGCGCCACCTCCAGCCTGCACCCTCCCGCGCCCCCTCCAGCCTGCACCCTCCCGCCCCCCTCCAGCCCGCACCCTCCCGGCCCTCCAGCCCGCACCCTCCAGGCCCCTCCAGCCTGCACCCTCCCCGCCCCCTCCAGCCTGCACCCTCCCGCCCCCCCCTCCCGCCTCCTCCAGCCCGCACCCTGCACCCCTCCAGCGCGCCCCCTCCAGCCTGCACCCTCCCCCCCCCCGCCTCCTCCAGCCTGCACCCTCCCGCGCCCCCTGCAGCCTGCACCCCCCCGCGTCCCCCTCCAGCCTGCACCCTCCTCGCGCCCCTCCAGCCTGCACCCTCCCGCGCCCCCTCCAGCCTGCACCACCCCCCCGCCTCCTCCAGCCTGCACCCCCTCCCGCCCCCTCCAGCCTGCACCCCTCCCGCCCCCTCCAGCCTGCACCCTCCCGCCCCCTCCAGCCTGCACCCTCCCGCCCCCTCCAGCCTGCACCCTCCCGCCCCCTCCAGCCTGCACCCTCCCGCCCCTCCAGCCTGCACCCTCCCGCCCCCTGCAGCCTGCACCCTCCCGCCCCCTCCAGCCTGCACCCTCCCGCCCCCCTCCAGCCTGCACCCTCCCGCCCCCTGCAGCCTGCACCCTCCCGCCCCCTCCAGCCTGCACCTCCCGCCCCCTCCAGCCTCCAGCCTGCACCCTCCAGCCTGCACCCTCCCGCCCCCTCCAGCCTGCACCCTCCCGCCCCCTCCAGCCTGCACCCTCCCGCCCCCTCCAGCCTGCACCCTCCCGCCCCCTCCAGCCTGCACCGTCCCGCCCCCTCCAGCCTGCACCCTCCCGCCCCCTCCAGCCTGCACCCTCCCGCCCCCTCCAGCCTGCACCCTCCCGCCCCCTCCAGCCTGCACCCTCCCGCCCCCTCCAGCCTGCACCCTCCCGCCCCCTCCAGCCTGCACCGTCTCGACCCTCCAGCCTGCACCCTCCCGCCCCCTCCAGCCTGCACCCTCCCGCCCCCTCCAGCCTGCACCCTCCCGCCCCCTCCAGCCTGCACCGTCTCGCCCCCTCCAGCCTGCACCCTCCCGCCCCCTCCAGCCTGCACCCTCCCGCCCCCTCCAGCCTGCACCCTCCCGCCCCCTCCAGCCTGCACCCTCCCGCCCCCTCCAGCCTGCACCCTCCCGCCCCCTCCAGCCTGCACCGTCCCGCCCCCTCCAGCCTGCACCCTCCCGCCCCCTCCAGCCTGCACCCTCCCGCCCCCTCCAGCCTGCACCCTCCCGCCCCCTCCAGCCTGCACCCTCCCGCCCCCCTCCAGCCTGCACCGTCCCGCCCCCTCCAGCCTGCACCCTCCCGCCCCCTCCAGCCTGCACCCTCCCGCCCCCTCCAGCCTGCACCCTCCCGCCCCTCCAGCCTGCACCCTCCCACCCCCTCCAGCCTGCACCCTCCCGCCCCCTGCAGCCTGCACCCTCCCGCCCCCTCCAGCCTGCAACCTCCCGCCCCTCCAGCCTGCACCGTCCCGCCCCCTCCAGCCTGCACCCCCCTCCCGCCCCCTGCAGCCTGCACCCTCCCGCCCCCTCCACCCTGCACCCTCCCGCCCCCTCCACCCTGCACCCTCCCGCCCCCTCCAGCCTGCACCCTCCAGCCTGCACCCTCGCAGCCTGCACCCTCCCGCCCCCTCCAGCCTGCACCCTCCCGCCCCCTCCAGCCTGCACCCTCCAGCCTGCACCGTCTCGCCCCCTCCAGCCTGCACCCTCCCGCCCCCTACAGCCTGCACCCTCCCGCCCCCTCCAGCCTGCACCGTCCCGCCCCCTCCAGCCTGCACCCTCCCGCCCCCTGCAGCCTGCACCCTCCCGCCCCCTCCAGCCTGCACCCTCCCGCCCCCTCCAGCCTGCACCGTCCGACCCCTCCAGCCTGCCCGTCCTGCCCCTCCAGCCTGCACCCTCCCGCCCCCTCCAGCCTGCACCCTCCCGCCCCCTCCAGCCTGCACCGTCCCGCCCCCTCCAGCCTGCACCCTCCCGCCCCCTCCAGCCTGCACCCTCCCGCCTGCACCCTCCCGCCCCCTCCAGCCTGCACCGTCCCGCCCCCTGCAGCCTGCACCCTCCCGCCCCCTCCAGCCTGCACCGTCCCGCCCCCTCCAGCCTGCACCCTCCCGCCTGCACCCTCCCGCCCCCTCCAGCCTGCACCCTCCCGCCCCTCCAGCCTGCACCCTCTCGCCCCTCCAGCCTGCACCGTCCCGCCAACAAAGGTCTAGGAACGCTGGACCTCTGTTGTTCATACACTGTTCTCTATATTGTGCCTTTGGCACCTCTACTCTTCACTGGCTCTATTCTACATTTCCTTCCGTATCGTTGACGCCTGTGTATTGAATCATGTAAGGATTGTGATCTGAACTTTGGATTTGAAGGTTCTCGTAATCCAACCTGTAATTTTCTAGCTGATGCTATATTTGCTTGGTTATGCTCCCTAAACGGTTGGTCGTCAGACACCAATATTAACGTCAGACACCAATATTAACGTCAGACACCAATATTAACGTCAGACACCAATATTAACGTCAGACACCAATATTAACGTCAGACACCAATATTAACGTCAGACACCAATATTAACGTCAGACACCAATATTAACGTCAGACACCAATATTAACGTCAGACACCAATATTAACGTCAGACACCAATATTAACGTCAGACACCAATATTAACGTCAGACACCAATATTAACGTCAGACACCAATATTAACGTCAGACACCAATATTAACGTCAGACACCAATATTAACGTCAGACACCAATATTAACAGATCCTTCACGTGCTGCTTTCCCACTATGGGCAGATTTGATAGTGTTTTACACTCTGTATAAGGTCTTCCGTTTTTACCGTACGTCAGTACGTGGAATTTATCACTGTTGAACATCATGTTATTTTCTGTTGTCCAGTCAAAAACTTTATTAATTTAATATCTGCTTAAAGTTTTTTTAATGTCTTCTACAGAAATAATTTTTATGCTGATTTTTGTGTCATCTGCAAAAGACGACATGAAGCTGTAACTTGTATTTTTATCTATATCTGATGAGAATAAGGAAAGCAGTGGTGCAAGGACTGTACCTTGAGGTACAGAGTTTTTAACTGTGCCTGCACTCGATTTTATTTGGTTGATGGCTACACTTTGTGTTCTGTTAGCCAGAAAATTGAATATCCAACGCCATACTTTACTTGTTATTCTTACTGTACTCATTTTGTGTGGTATTATTCCATAGTCACATTTATCGAATACCTTTGCAAAGTCCGTGTATACTACATCTGCATTCTGGTAATTTTGTCTTATGCATCAGTGATGTTATCATAGTGGTCGAGTTTAGAGCTTCCCGCTCTAAATCCATGCTGGCCTGGGATGTGGAAGTCAATGGTCTCCATAAAACTGGAGATCTGACTCCTGATCTCTCTCAAAAACTTTCATTGTGTAGGACATTACTGGAACTGGTTTATAATTCTTAGCCAATACTTTCCTCCCTCCCTTGTGTAGAGGAGGAATATCTGCTGATGTAAGTGTTTCTGGTATTTCCCCAGTGCCCAAGCTTTTTCTCCACACTACACTGTTAGTGCTACTGACACTTTGTATATCTTTATAAATATTAAATTTAGGAGTCTGGCCCCGCGGCTGAATGCATGGGCATGTTGTCGAATTCTCCTTCAAAATCTGCATAGTTCGTGTTGATATCAGCCATATTTTAAGGAGTTAGTATATCACAATACTCTAAGAATTCGACCCTAGGTCGCCACAGCGTCAAGTACCATCCCCACTCTATAGCGTAATAGCGATAGCGTAATAAGTGTAGGAAGGTCTCAAGACTCACATGCATCCATCCTGTCCCCTCGCTACACTTGTGGTTTATAGGTTCGAATCCTTGAGAGATCATTATAGTGTTGAAAAACTGTTGCTTGGGGACCATTCGAGTGTTGCTGGCTCGTAATCCACCCCGTTAGTAAGTGGTTGTGTTCAGAATGGTGCTTATCAATTAGATAGTATATGTGCATTGTTAGAAAGATGCCGTGGCATGCCTTCAACCCGTGGAGGCAGCAGACTGTGATGTCAGCGTGTGTGAGCAGCGTTGGAACACTGACCATGGACGGGACACCTTCCGAAGGCACAAATAGTAAATACAGTCCTCAAGACGAAGGAAACAAGCTGGACAGAGTGGGACAGAAACTGCTGTGCACGTTTCCTTTTCACCTGATGCCTCTGTTCACCTAGCAGTAAACAGGTACCCGGGAGTTGGGCAACTGTTGACCTCCAGGATGATGCCCACAACAGCCCACAACCCATGCCCACAACTGTTGTGGGCATCATCCTGGAGGTCAACAGTTGGCCAGAGGGAGGGGGGGGGACTTAATAACCCCTATATTCAGGCTTCCTCTCTCCGACAAGGAGAATTATGAATTATTGAAGCAATAGACAGCCGAGTTATTGTGAGAGGAGTCGCCAGGACGGGCAGAGGTTACCAGTGGGTGCCCACACGGCTCAGCTCCGTGCCCTATCCTTCTCCTGCAACCCATCAACCACCCATAATATTACCTATACCTACCTTAGATATAATGTACAACATATGAACTGTCGTTCATATGTTGAAGAGACAACAAACTCACTCCCTCCTTCAATGTGTGTGTTGATGGCCAATAAATGAGTAGAGTAAACATGGTGGACAACATTGAGAAGCTAACAAAAAAAAAATGGACATACTGCAAGACTGATCTAACAAGTGGCTGCTTAGATTCAACTCACCAAATGCAAAACAATGACGAAGGTCGCTTGGGGACAGGAAGCCGTCGGACACAGGACACCAAATGAAATGGGAAACCATTCTAGAACTGGACACATTAAAGAAGGGTGTAGCCACGTCACACTGAACCTGTCTCCTGAAGCAAACAATATCTGGAAGGCCGCACATGCAAGGTTGCCCAAAATAAGATCTGTCTTCAAAACTCTAAACATGAAGCCATTAAAAGTCGTGCGTATCACACTGGAAAACCCATTATGGAATATCTGGCGCCACCGTTAAGATCATATCTCATCAAACAAAAAACGGACAAACAAACAAACAAAAAAGTCCTAAAGGTAACTATACCCCTGAGACGAATAGTTCCAGAAATGAAAAGTCCCAGAAATGACTAATCAAAGAGATAATTCAAGAAATGACTCGTCCCAGAAATTATTAGTCTAAAAAATGACATGTCCCATAAATGACAAGTCCAAGAAAATACTGGTCCCAGAGATGAGAGGTATGAGCTCCGAGGAAAGATTACCGGCACTAAACCCCTCATCACGGAGAGGGAGAAGAAACAGGAGACTCATTATCACGCCACAAAAGGCAATCGGCCAATTACCCAAGGACACACTCCCACGGACAGAACACGAACAATGGAGCACATGTGCAATCTACGGCGATAGTTACAAGAGTTTCATCAGTGTCTGATTAAGAAAGGTAGTGAAGTGGAGGAGGCAGGCTCAATGTACACCATTACACGTTGACATGCCACAGCCCAAACTGTTCGGGAAACTGAGGCTCGAGGCTGTGCAGGCAATACAGGAGGGCACCCCCATCCCTGCCCACATCTGTGCATATGCCCAGCAGGGTTGTGGGAGTGACTTCCATGTTTCCCATTGTTCAGAAACCAGTACATCGCTTGGCTAAAGGTTGAGCAGTAAGGCGCAAGGGCTGATGCTCAGTGCCACAAGCACAGCTAGACCAGTACACTCACGCTCCTACTGCAATAACCAGGAAAAAGCCTTTCTCTTTACTATACAAACCTACTACTATTTACCTACTATAAAAATCATGTTTTAATTGTGTCTATCATCCTAAGCTAACAAATAATTACATCTCCAAGTCAGAGCAATAACTCGGGTTAAAGACTGCCTCGCCAAGTGCGGGGAGCGGCGTGCAACAACCTGGTTGACCAGGCCGTCACAACCAGGAGGCGCCACTGAGCCTGGGACCCATGTGAAGGTAACCTCCAGACATACCTGCAGCATACCTGGAGAGATGTTCTGGGAGTTCTTCTACTCCCCGGGCCAGCCATTGTTCTCCTCCTCACTCCTCCCTCTACTACACATTTAGTCTCCGTGGTGCAGTGGTAAGACACTCGCCTGGCGTTCCGCGAGCGCTTTGTCATGGGTTCGTATCCTGGCCGGGGAGGATTTACTGGACGCAAATCCTTAACTGAAGCTTCTGTTTAACGCAACAGTAAAATGTGTACTTGGTTGTAACAACGATTCTCCGCGGCGGGAATCGTATTGCAGGGACCTGCCCGAAACACTACGCGTACTAGTGGCTGCACAAGAATGTAACAACTCTTGTATATATCTCCAAAAAAAAAAAAATGAGCCTTGATAAAGTAACAGGATCGGGAAACGTGAAAATAACACTTTACGTCTTAATACAAAATCTCAAGATTTTTTTCTTTAGTAACTACAAACTCTTTCAAACTGTTCACGGTATCCCACACACTAGAAAGTGAAGGGACGACGACGTTTCGACTTGAGAATGGTCCAGGACGGACCGAAACATCGTCGTCCCTTCACTTTCTAGTGTGTGGTCTGGTCAACATACTTCAGCCACGTTATTGTGACTCATCGCCAGCATATGTTCACGGTATGACTCTAGATGAGGTTGTTGCGAAGTGTTCTCCCACAGAACACTCCCAGCAACATTATGTGAACACTAGGGGGGGGGGGTGTCACCAACTTTCCAGGGCAGGTTAGGCCTAAGAGATGCGAACCAGATACTGTGAACACCTGGTACTGCTTACACAGCTGTGAGGACGCGGGCCGTCCTCTCTCTGGGACGGAGGCCCGCCCGCCCATACGGAGGCCAGAGATATAGCCCACAATCTATACTCTACATGGAGAGTACTTCAACATCAGGTTCCTTATCTGTACTGTAAAATAACAACTGACTGAGGCAGGGTATCATACACACACCTGGGGGTATCATACACGCACCTGGGGGGTACCATACACGCACCTGGGGGGTATCATACACACACCTGGGGGGTATCATACTCACACCTGGGGGTATCATACACACACCTGGGGGTACCATACATACACCTGGGGGGTATCATACTCACACCTGGGGGTATCATACACACACCTGGGGGTATCATACATACACCTGGGGGGTATCATACACGCACCTGGGGGGTACCATACACGCACCTGGGGGGTATCATACACACACCTGGGGGGTATCATACTCACACCTGGGGGTATCATACACACACCTGGGGGTACCATACACACACCTGCGGTACCATACCTTGGAGTTGTTCCGGGGCTTAGCGTCCCCGCGGCCCGGTCATCGACCAGGCCTCCTCGTTGCCGGACTGGTCAACCAGGCTGTTGGACGCGGCTGCTCGCAGCCTGACGTATGAATCACAGCCTGGTTGATCAGAACCATACACACACCTGCGGTACCATACACACACCTGCGGTAACATTAACACACCTGGAGAACATTGTCGACGTCACAGGTCTTCCGCCTTTTATTTACCTGTTACAGGTAAGCCGCAAATCCTCGTTACAGTTCACTAAAAAGTATGCAACACAACAAGTAACACTGAAATATATATACCTTGTTTCAGTGTTGATGCTGCAACACAGGCCGACCTGTAACTGACGCCCCCCCCCCCCCCAAGCTAGGCTCCTAGCCACAACTTCCATACAAAACTTGTACCAATCTACAAGCTAATCATCTAAGGATTATTTTGAATCCTTTATTGTTCCGTCCTCAAAAGTTTCCACAATACAAAGAAAACTTACCATTCGAAAATAATAAATTTGTATTCACGTTTACCAATAGCAGGAAGGAAGGAAGCGTCGCCCCCTCCCAGCTCTCCCGCCGCCATTACCAACACCACAGACACACTACACCCGCCCTACCTCCTACCTCACAACACCCTGCACCTCCCTCATCATCCCCAGAGGTCAACCTCACAATCGTCTACACCCTGCACCTCCCTCATCATCCCCAGAGGTCAACCTCACAATCGTCTATGTCGTGAAATTGAAATAAGTTTATTGAGGTAAAATACACACAAAGGGATGAGGTAGCTCAAGCTATTCTCACCCCGTTCAGTACATCGTGTTAATACATACATATACACACATCACAAACAATAAACATATTACCAAACATTCTGAGAGATAAATATCTTTGTGAGGTTATGTTGTCCTGCTTATTCGTTTGGATGTTAGGTTGTGTTAGGCTTGGTTGAGTTAGGTTGGTCTGGGGTGAGGTTAGATATATTTTAAAATCCAATGACGAATCGTCTAGTGACAAGATGTGACTTTTATCCTTCCAGATACTCATCAGCAAGTCCTCATAATCGCCTATTAGACGTGTATGAGGATGAAAAATCCTAAACTAACCACAGATGAACATCCTCAGTCTCGTTAACTGTAATCGCAGCCACCACAGATAAGGCGACGATAGGATGGTGTATAACGAGATACGATACTGGCGCGCACAGCGGCGGCCCGGCGACACCCGCCCTCCCAGCCGTCAGTACAAGCAATGACCACGACCATAACAGCGGCTCGCACAGGGGCCTGGTCAGTCTTGGCCCACGTGGTGTGGGTGTGGTGGGGGGGGCCACGTGGTTGGGTGTGGTGGCCACGTGGTGTGGGTGTGGTGGGGGGGGGGGCCACGTGGTGTGGGTGGGGGGCCACGTGGTGTGGGTGTGGCGAGGAGCCACGTGGTGTGGGTGTGGCGGGGGGCCACGTGGTGTGGGTGTGGCGGGGGGCCACGTGGTGTGGGTGTGGTGGGGGGGCCACGTGGTGTGGGTGTGGCGGGGGGGCCACGTGGTGTGGGTGTGGTGGGGGCCACGTGGTGTGGGTGTGGTGGGGGGCCACGTGGTGTGGGTGTGGCGAGGAGCCACGTGGTGTGGGTGTGGCGAGGGGCCACGTGGTGTGGGTGTGGCGGGGGGCCACGTGGTGTGGGTGTGGTCACGTGGTGTGGGTGTGGTGGGGGGGGCCACGTGGTGTGGGTGTGGCGGGGGGCCACGTAGTGTGGGTGTGGTGGGGAGCCACGTGGTGGGGGTGTGGTGGGGAGCCACGTGGTGTGGGTGTGGGGGAGCCACGTGGTGTGGGTGTGGTGGGGAGCCACGTGGTGTGGGTGTGGTGGGGAGCCACGTGGTGTGGGTGTGGTGGGGAGCCACGTGGTGTGGGTGTGGTGGGGAGCCACGTGGTGTGGGTGTGGTGGGGAGCCACGTGGTGTGGGCCACGTGGTGTGGGTGTGGTGGGGAGCCACGTGGTGTGGGTGTGGTAGGGAGCCACGTGGTGTGGGTGTGGTAGGGAGCCACGTGGTGTGGGTGCGGTGGGGAGCCACGTGGTGTGGGTGCGGTGGGGAGCCACGTGGTGTGGGTGTGGTGGGGAGCCACGTGGTGTGGGTGTGGTGGGGGGGGCTACGTGGTGTGGGTGTGGTGGGGTGGACACGTGCAGTGATAGTAGAGGCAGATAATATTAAACCAAGCAACCGAGCTAACAAGGGAGGTGTCCTATTGGGGAGTGTTGTACATGCTGCTATGGCGGTATGTCCATAAGAACATAAGAACAAAGGTAACTGCAGAAGGCCTATTGGCCCATACGAGGCAGCTCCTATCTATAACCACCCAATCCCACTCATATACATGTCCAACCCGCGCTTGAAACAATCGAGGGACCCCATCTCCACCACGTTACGCGGCAATTGGTTCCACAAATCAACAACCCTGTTACTGAACCAGTATTTACCCAAGTCTTTCCTAAATGTAAACTTATCCAATTTATACCCATTGTTTCGTGTTCTGTCTGTGTTGATAATTTTAATACCCTATTAATATCCCATTTGTTATATCCACTCATCCACTTGTAAACCTCTCATGTCACCCCTAACTCTTCGCCTTTCCAGTGAATGCAACTTAAGCTTTGTTAATCTTTCTTCATATGAAAGATTTCTAATTTGGGGAATTAACTTAGTCATCCTACGCTGGACACGTTCAAGTGAATTTATATCCATTCTATAGTACGGCGACCAAAACTGGACTGCATAATCTAAATGGGGCCTAACCAGAGCAAGATATAGCTGAAGAACCACACCAGGTGTCTTGTTACTAACGCTTCGATTAATAAATCCCAGTGTCCTATTTATTAATCGAAGCGTTAGTAACAAAGACACCTGGTGTGGTTCTTCTCACAAGATGAGTGGCGCTGCCCAATAAACTCGCCTCTCGGGGCAAAATTTTAATTTAAAGGAGAGGGTCTACATATAACGGTAACACACATTATAATACCGAGGACAAGTGTGGAAGCGGCCAAGATAAACTAGGACTTACCAGGGAGGTAACGAGACTTGGTTGTCTTAGTTCACGTGGCATTTTTCCAGATATTAAGTGAAATGTTACATCTACCGAGCCTCGTAGATATTTAAGGCCGACTTAAACTTTACGTTGATGAAAGCTTGAGAACCAAACACTGTGCTGAGTTGTCCACAACCTTTGGAACACAACCAACACAACACCGTCGGGGCACCTCTGTCTCTCACGTGTCTCCCAATTGTACAATAAGCACAGTGTACTTTACCAATATTCGTAAAAGGTAAAGCTCCTTTACCTTTTCCTACAAGCGCAAATATCTGATATTTGATTTAGTTTATTTCTGCCCCCCACACCACCCTGTGGGGGTGTGGCAGGCGTTACATAATGGGGTCAGGCGTAAGACTAATAACGGTATCATTTTCCTTCAGTTCGACAGCCGTTTGGCGTATTGTATTGACAACACTTTACCGCCACAAGTTCAAGATACATACATACATACATATTCGCGCTACATACACAGCGCGAAAACGCCGATACTCTTGCAGAAAGCCACAGTGATATGGCAACTTACAGCCAACGTTCGCCATATTACCTTCGCTGTTTACACATCGCTAATCGTCTACTAACGCTGTTCCTTCACTCACAACTCGTCTCGCTTAACCAGTTATATTTGGCTCAAATCTTTTATCTCGACTCTCATTTTTTGATACGTATTTTTACATCTGGAAACTGCAGCCACGTTAAGATAAGCTTTATATATCGAGGTGCGGGTATCTATATTAACGTGGTGTCAGGGCGCCACGCTTGGCATCTCCCACATTAACGTCGGACACTAAGTAAACTCTGAAATGAGCAGGTAAATACCTCGTGTTTGGCGAGGGCTTGGGTCCTCCACGCCTCTCTCACCCACCCTCACCCTCATCCACTCCACCACCTCCCCGACTCTCGCCCTCATCCACTTCACCACCTCCCCGACTCTCACCCTCATCCACTCCCTCGCCTCACCTCACCTGTAAGGGATACCTGATGCTGCAATCAGGCTGTGAGCAACTGCGTCCCAACAGTCTGATTGACCTGTAGCATAACTACCTGGAGACCAGACCAACAACCAGAAGGCCTGGTCAGAGACCGGGCCGCGGGGACGTTGATCGCCGGAACCAGCATCAGGTAGTCAACAGGTAGGTAGTCCCTCACCTACTCCCTTACCACCCTGACCCTCACCACCCACCAGGGTTACCAGATCCAAATTGCTAAAAGTAGCGAGCTGACGGTCAAAATGTAGCGAATTTGCAAGTAGAGCAGCCCAATTTTTTGTTTAGTCAAATCGAATCAAATCAAATGTTTGTTCAGGTAAAAGTACATACATACAAGATGAGTTACAAACATAATGTTAGATTTCTAGATAGCGACAGTACATACAGACAGACGACATTCAAATTTAGTAAGTTTATCTTCCTTCTTTGATAGAACAGACTTGATGCTCATCAGCTGATGACTTACCTCCGATATATTTTGTCTGTGTTTTAATGTTGCACTGTGTTTCTTTAAACCACTTCTATGAGCTCTTATCTCAGTTCTACAAACTTTACAATATGCCTTATTTCCATCTTCTTTCACTTCGGCCAACCACTTTTCAAACACGAGATCCTTAAGCCAGGACATCTGAAACGCTTCCTGGTATTTAGACCACTTCCCCATTTTACACTTCTTTATCTTAACACTTAAGCAAATTCTAAAAGTAACAGCGGTAACTTCTTTTCTATATGCGGTAACTTGTGTCGAACTATCCTTCTGGAGGTCAGAGCCACACTAACAATGAAAGCACAGATGAAGCTTCAAGTATGTTTATTGAGATAGGCAATAAATACATCTCAAAGGGATAGAGTAGCTTAGGCTATTTCTACCCCCCGCCCCAATGATTGATAAAGATTAAGCCACCCAAGAGGTGGCACGGGCATGAATAGCCCGTAATACCCCCCCCCCCAGATGAAGCTGCCAGGTTATCTGTATGCTAATCCGCTCTAACGACAGTCATTTGATTCTAGGAAACACCTAACGAGAAACCTAATATTTACAGTAGGCAACAGATTGATTGATTGATAAAGATTAAGCCACCCAAGAGGTGGCACGGGCATGAATAGCCCGTAAGAGTAGGCAACAGTGGGAGGTCACTTAACATAGACAGTACCCGGGATGAAGTATTAATGACAATTAATGAGGTTGGGAAATCTATAGCCCTTGGGGAGGATTATCTTTCCTTGCGGTTACTTTTTCTTTGGGAAGTTCCTAGGATCAACATCCCCAGGGGGTCGGTCTCTGACCTGGCCTCCTGCGGTAAGTGGTCTATTCAATCAAGCTGTTGGACGCGGCTGTGATTTGTACACATGGCATTATAAAACGCATAAAAATCATCATTGAGTTTCTTAACATTAATAGCCCAAAAAGTCGCAAGTAGCGAAATTAAAAATTTGGGAGCGCGGGGCTCTGAAAAGTAGCCCAATTCGCTACTTGTAGCCCAATCTGGCATCCCTCCCACCCCCACCCAAACTTCTTTCATGGGATGCTTTCGGAAGGGTGGGGTACCTGCTTATTCCAAGTGGGAATAAGCAGTAGTGTGTGTGGTGCAGCAGGTGGTGACAGTGGATGTACTCACCTAGTTGTGCTTGCTGGGGTTGAGCTTCGGCTCTTTGGTCCCACCTCTCAGCCGTCAATTAATTGATATACAGGTTCCTGAGCTTATTGCGCTCTATCATATCTACACTTAAAACTGTGTATAGCGTCTGCCTCCATCACATCACTTCCTAATGCATTCTATTTATTAACTACTCTGACACTAAAATAAATTCTTTCTAATATCTCTATGGTTCATTTGGGCACTCAATTTCCACCTGTGTCCCCAAGTGCATGTGCCTCTTGTGTTAAATAAACTGTCTTTGTCTACCCTATCAATTCTTTTCTGAATCTTGTATGTGGTGTAATCTTGTGATAATGTCTCCCCTAACTCTTCTGTCTTCCAGCGACGTGAGGTTTAACTCCCGCAGTCTCAACTTATAGCTCATGCCCTTCAGTTCAGGCACTAGTCTGGTGGCAAACCTCCGAATCTTCTCCAATTTACTATTATGCTTAACGAAATATGGACTCCATGGTGGAGCTGCATACTCCAGGATTGGTCTGACATACGTGGTATACAAGGTTATGAATGATTCTTTACACAAGTTTCTAAAGGCCGTTTCTAGGTTGGCAAACCTGACATATGCCGCTGATGTTATCCTCTTGATATGGGCTTCGGGGGGCAAGTCTGGCGTGATATCAACCCCCAGTTATTTCTCTCTCCGATTCTAGAATAATTTCATCTCCCAAATAGTACCTTGTATCTGGCCTCCTGCTCCCTACACCTATCTTCCTTACATTACATTTGCTCGGGTTAACCTCTAACAACCATTTGTCGGACCATTCCTTCAGTTTGTCCAGGTCTTCTTGAAACCTCATGCTGTCCTACTCTGTCTTAATCCTTCTCATAATTTTGGCGTCGTCAGCAAACATTGAGAGGAATGAGTCTATACCCTCCGGGAGATCATTTACGTATATCAGAAACAGGATAGGACCGAGTACAGAGCCCTGTGGTGCAGCAGGTGGCGCGCCTGGCCGTGTGGTGCAGCAGGTGGCGCGCCTGGCCGTGTGGTGCAGCAGGTGGCGCGCCTGGCCGTGTGGTGCAGCAGGTGGCGCGCCTGGCCGTGTGGTGCAGCAGGTGGCGCGCCTGGCCGTGTGGTGCAGCAGGTGGCGCGCCTGGCCGTGTGGTGCAGCAGGTGGCGCGCCTGGCCGTGTGGTGCAGCAGGTGGCGCGCCGTGTGGTGCAGCAGGTGGCGCGCCTGGCCGTGTGGTGCAGCAGGTGGCGCGCCTGGCCGTGTGGTGCAGCAGGTGGCGCGCCTGGCCGTGTGGTGCAGCAGGTGGCGCGCCTGGCCGTGTGGTGCAGCAGTGGCGCGCCTGGTGCAGCAGGTGGCGCGCCTGGCCGTGTGGTGCAGCAGGTGGCGCGCCTGGCCGTGTGGTGCAGCAGGTGGCGCGCCTGGCCGTGTGGTGCAGCAGGTGGCGCGCCTGGCCGTGTGGTGCAGCAGGTGGCGCGCCTGGCCGTGTGGTGCAGCAGGTGGCGCGCCTGGCCGTGTGGTGCAGCAGGCAGGTGGCGCGCCTGGCCGTGTGGTGCAGCAGGTGGCGCGCCTGGCCGTGTGGTGCAGCAGGTGGCGCGCCTGGCCGTGTGGTGCAGCAGGTGGCGCGCCTGGCCGTGTGGTGCAGCAGGTGGCGCGCCTGGCCGTGTGGTGCAGCAGGTGGCGCGCCTGGCCGTGTGGTGCAGGCGCGCCTGGCCGTGTGGTGCAGCAGGTGGCGCGCCTGGCCGTGTGGTGCAGCAGGTGGCCGTGTGGTGCAGCAGCAGGTGCGCGCCTGGCCGTGTGGTGCAGCAGGTGGCGCGCCTGGCCGTGTGGTGCAGCAGGTGGCGCGCCTGGCCGTGTGGTGCAGCAGGTGGCGCGCCTGGCCGTGTGGTGCAGCAGGTGGCGCGCCTGGCCGTGTGGTGCAGCAGGTGGCGCGCCTGGCCGTGTGGTGCAGCAGGTGGCGCGCCTGGCCGTGTGGTGCAGCAGGTGGCGCGCCTGGCCGTGTGGTGCAGCAGGTGGCGCGCCTGGCCGTGTGGTGCAGCAGGTGGCGCGCCTGGCCGTGTGGTGCAGCAGGTGGCGCGCCTGGCCGTGTGGTGCAGCAGGTGGCGCGCCTGGCCGTGTGGTGCAGCAGGTGGCGCGCCTGGCCGTGTGGTGCAGCAGGTGGCGCGCCTGGCCGTGTGGTGCAGCAGGTGGCGCGCCTGGCCGTGTGGTGCAGCAGGTGGCGCGCCTGGCCGTGTGGTGCAGCAGGTGGCGCGCCTGGCCGTGTGGTGCAGCAGGTGGCGCGCCTGGCCGTGTGGTGCAGCAGGTGGCGCGCCTGGCCGTGTGTGTGCAGCAGGTGGCGCGCCTGGCCGTGTGGTGCAGCAGGTGGCGCGCCTGGCCGTGTGGTGCAGCAGGTGGCGCGCCTGGCCGTGTGGTGCAGCAGGTGGCGCGCCTGGCCGTGTGTGTGCAGCAGGTGGCGCGCCTGGCCGTGTGGTGCAGCAGGTGGCGCGCCTGGCCGTGTGGTGCAGCTGGTGGCGCGCCTGGCCGTGTGGTGCAGCAGGTGGCGCGCCTGGCCGTGTGGTGCAGCAGGTGGCGCGCCTGGCCGTGTGGTGCAGCAGGTGGCTCGCCTGGCCGTGTGGTGCAGCAGGTGGCGCGCCTGGCCGTGTGGTGCAGCAGGTGGCGTGTGGTGCAGCCGTGTGGTGCAGCGCGGTGTGGTGCGCCTGCAGCCGTGTGGTGCAGCAGGTGGCGCGCCTGGCCGTGTGGTGCCTGGCCGTGTGGTGCAGCAGGTGGTGCGCCTGGCTGTGTGGTGCAGCAGGTGGCGCGCCTGGCCGTGTTGTGCAGCAGGTGGCACGCCTGGCCGTGTGGTGCAGCAGGTGGCACGCCTGGGCGTGTGGTGCAGCAGGAGGCGCGCCTGGCCGTGTGGTGCAGCAGGTGGCGCGCCTGGCCGTGTGGTGCAGCAGGTGGCGCGCCTGGCCGTGTGGTGCAGCAGGTGGCGCGCCTGGCCGTGTGGTGCAGCAGGTGGCGATGTGTACTTGGATGAAAAAACGATTCTTCGCGGCAGGGGATCGTATTCCAGGGACCATAGGATTAAGGACTTGCCCGAAACGCTACGCGTACTAGTGGCTGTACAAGAATGTAACAACTCTTGTATATATCTCAAAAAAAAAAAAAAATAAAATAAACATATTTATTTATTTATTTATTTATTTATAAGAATAGATAGGCTAGACATTTCGTCACTAATGCAAGTGCAGTGACCAGTAACTACTGGTACTTTCCTTACTTCTGCCACTAAGTAACAGCATAAAGCTGCTACTGGACAAGTATGATAAACTAACCGAGAAGTATGATAAGCACAAGTCAAGCCTGGCCTCGGGCCGGGCTTCGGGAGTAGAAGAACTCCCAGAACCCCATCAAGCAGGTATCAACCAGGTATCATTCTGTTTCTTGCACCCCCCCCCCCCCAACATCTCTCGGGTTTACCAGCACCCCGAACTTCAAACGCAAAATGAGACAATCCAGAGGTGTCTAAGAGCCATAACCCGTCCCCTCTCCACCAACACAGTACAGCTAGGTGAGTACACCGGGCTCCCTACACCCGAGAACACCAACACCTTAGGTACACCACCAAGGTATACACCTTAGGTACACCACCAAGGTATACACCTTAGGTACACCACCAAGGTACACACCTTAGGTACACCACCAAGGTATACACCTTAGGTACACCACCAAGGTATACACCTTAGGTACACCACCAAGGTATACACCTTAGGTACACCACCAAGGTACACACCTTAGGTACACCGCCAAGGTATACACCTTAGGTACACCGCCAAGGTACACACCTTAGGTACACCGCCAAGGTACACACCTTAGGTACACCGCCAAGGTACACACCTTAGGTACACCGCCAAGGTACACACCTTAGGTACACCGCCAAGGTACACACCTTAGGTACACCGCCAAGGTACACACCTTAGGTACACCGCCAAGGTACACACCTTAGGTACACCGCCAAGGTATACACCTTAGGTACACCACCAAGGTATACCACCAAGGTACACCACCAAGGTATACACCTTAGGTACACCACCAAGGTACACACCTTAGGTACACCGCCAAGGTATACACCTTAGGTACACCACCAAGGTACACACCTTAGGTACACCACCAAGGTATACACCTTAGGTACACCGCCAAGGTACACACCTTAGGTACACCGCCAAGGTATACACCTTAGGTACACCGCCAAGGTATACACCTTAGGTACACCACCAAGGTACACACCTTAGGTACACCACCAAGGTATACACCTTAGGTACACCACCAAGGTACACACCTTAGGTACACCACCAAGGTATACACCTTAGGTACACCACCAAGGTACACACCTTAGGTACACCACCAAGGTACACACCTTAGGTACACCACCAAGGTACACACCTTAGGCACACCACCAAGGTATACACCTTAGGTACACCACCAAGGTATACACCTTAGGTACACCACCAAGGTACACACCTTAGGTACACCACCAAGGTACACACCTTAGGTACACCGCCAAGGTATACACCTTAGGTACATCACCAAGATACACACCTTAGGTACACCACCAAGGTACACACCTTAGGTACCGATTCATCGTCGTTTTGGCTGCTGGTCTTTCCGTTTGGCCCACCTGTTTGTGAGTGAGTACCGTTTGGCCCACCTGTTTGTGAGTGAGTACCGTTTGGTCCACCTGTTTGTGAGTGAGTACCGTTTGGTCCACCTGTTTGTGAGTGAGTACCGTTTGGTCCACCTGTTTGTGAGTGAGTACCGTTTGGCCCACCTGTTTGTGAGTGAGTACCGTTTGGCCCACCTGTTTGTGAGTGAGTGAGTAGTTCCGACATGTTATTTTTGGGGGCAGTGTTTGGGTAGTATTTTTATGGTCTGTAAATGGGGGAGGTGGTTCAGCCCGGCCGTGGGGTGGTGAGAGCAGGGAGGGGTGGTGAGAGCAGGGAGGGGCGGTGAGAGCAGGGAGGGGCGGTGAGAGCAGGGAGGGGTGGTGAGAGCAGGGAGGGGCGGTGAGAGCAGGGAGGGGCGGTGAGAGCAGGGAGGGGCGGTGAGAGCAGGGAGGAGTGGAGGCGGCGCCAAAGCGGTGTTGCCAGGGAAAGTGTAGTGTTGCCAGGAGGGGGGCGGGTGAGAGGAGTGGGGGTGAGAGGAGTGGGGGTGAGAGGGGGGGGGTGTCGTTGGTAATGGCAGTAATGGTGGCAGAGTTTCCTTTTGTTTACCTGTAGCCATAACCTCTATTTTTTGTTTACTTTTAACATTTCAGCAACACCGGTGGAAAACAAGACCGTTTAGGTGATCCGTAAAGGCTGATGCTGGCAGCGGCCCCAAACAACCTTACCGATCAAATTGTCACCAAAACTTCCAAGAGGTTGATTGACCACTTAATATCGGATTCCATATAATTCCCTTTTGTTGACAATTTCAACACTTTGTTCCAGCACAAGTTCTTGTATTTGATGCAAAGTTCAAATACATTTTGAGTAAAAAAATAAAAAATAGTGTCGTGAATAGAGGCGAACTGTATCCATACAAAAGGTAGAGAGCATAAGGCCAAGAATGACCAAGGAATATGTTTAGGAGAGAAGGGACACGAACGAGACGGAGAGAAGGGACAGGGATTACGGAGTGGAACATATCTTGAGAATATACCATTAGTTGGTCCCGAGAACCAATGTTTTGGCGGCCCAGTCTCCGAAAAGGATGCCTGTTAATGGGTCGGTGACAGAAGTCAGCTAACTATACCCTTATATCTAGAGGGTGTTGGGGAAAAAAAACCCAGACCTTTAATATTTATAGAAATGTCTCAAAGTACCTGTCGCACTTGTACTTTTCACTACAGCTATCTTAAACAATGCCTTCTAGTCTCGCAAGGAATAGTTTCCGGGCAGATTTGGAACCAGGTTGGCTGATCAGTCCAGTAACCAGGAGGCCAGGTCGACGACCGGGCCGCGGGGACGATAAGCCCCGGAAGCACCTCAAGGTAACCTCAAGGTAGGCCCACTAATATTATCCAGGCGTACATTAGGATGTATATATCTAACCTAAAGCTTTACAATGCGTGGGATTTTTTAGCGGTCCTAATAATTCAGAGCTCTGCACCTTCTCTAGGTCAGCAACTTCTCCAGCTTTGAATAGAGGTGTTAGTGCGCCACAATATCGTTATCTTGAGGTTATCTTGAGATGATTTCGGGGCTTTAGTGTCCCCGCGGCCCGGTCCTCGACCAGGCCTCCACCCCCAAGAAGCAGCCCGTGACAGCTGACTAACACCCAGGTACCTATTTTACTGCTAGGTAACAGGGGCATAGGGTGAAAGAAACTCTGCCCATTGTTTCTCGCCGGCGCCCGGGATCGAACCCGGGACCACAGGATCACAAGTCCAGCGTGCTGTCCGCTCGGCCGACCGGCTCCCCACCGTACCCTAGACAGCATTATAGCGTCTTCAAAAATACCACCACTGGTTTGATAACCCTTTGTTTGGAAGGTTCTTGTTCTCCAGCCTGTTATCTGTCATCACTTGTGAACGAAGCTTTGTCTTATTTGAAAATAAGGATGATTACTCCCAGATCTCTTATGGTTTTTTCAGTGCTGTTTAACTGTGTTTTATATGTGGCTCCGGTTTTGATTTCTTCGTTTTTTTCCACAGTGCAGGAGCTGGAACTTGTCTTGATTGAACATCATGTTGTATGCTTCCCCCTAACCACAACCACCACCATCACAGGCCTCAGCAAGCGAGGCAAGCCTCCAGGTGTAGGATCCAGTCCGCTGCTGCTCCTGAGTAAACACCATAAACCCACCACACACCTGGCAGGTCTGGGCCCACCCCACCAAACCTGGCCACATAACCTGGCAGGTCTGGGCCCACCCCACCACACCTGGCCACATAACCTGGCAGGTCTGGGCCCACCCCACCAAACCTGGCCACATAACCTGGCAGGTCTGGGCCCACCCCACCAAACCTGGCCACATAACCTGGCAGGTCTGGGCCCACCCCACCACACCTGGCCACATAACCTGGCAGGTCTGGGCCCACCCCACCACACCTGGCCACATAACCTGGCAGGTCTGGGCCCACCCCACCACACCTGGCTACATAACCTGGCAGGTCTGGGCCCACCCCACCAAACCTGGCCACATAACCCTATCTTCTAAATTAATTTCCCCTCCCTATTTTCGTATCGTTTGTAATCTCGAGTCTATATCTTTTACGAAGCCTTTGAAAAGTTTAATTTGTCCCCCAGCAATAATTTGTGTACACAATGTAACAACTTTTGTTCCTGGGAAGTGTCATTTGCTCATTGCTTACACCCAAAGGTATAGAAAATGGTTCCTATTCCCCTCAATCTCTGTTTAGATGACCAAGAAAGTGATAATTTGAAATTTACCAATTTCCAATGAGAAAATAGGCAAACAAAATAAATTCACGAAGAAAATATATACGAACAAAAATTAACACGTATTTATACTAAAGTTACAAACAAAATGACCACAAAATATTTAGAAGCGAGTAGATTTCGAGATTTACAATTGTACTATAAATCACTTGCACGAGTCAGCGCCCAAATGTGTTCGCTCATTATGTTCTCGTTATACTGTCCTTGAGAGCGCCATTCAGAGACTGTTATATACCCTGGTGGAAGCACTCGCCTTGTTCCTCGGAGTTCGCTCTTATGTTCTTGAATTTATCCCGATGAGCATCAGGGATATGAATTTTGATGAAAATCCTGAAAGCTATTTACCCGTAGTTCTTCACCAGAAACTGAACAAGATCATCATAGTTTTCGCCCATTTGGTTACCCTGGAAGTCCTCCTGATTGAAACTTGGCCTCAGTGAGGTTTTTTCCTCAGGTTTTAGTTTTCGCCCATTTGGTTACCCTGGAAGTCCCAAACCACTGCAACAAAGCAATTCCAAGCGGATTTTTCCTTGCTAATGAGCTTCTTGGAGAATTCCATTCACTCCAAGATCTTCTTTATCTGGGGTCCGACGGGACACCGACTTTAACCTTTGGCTCAGACAACTAAGGGAAGAAGTCCTGAAGGCTGCCAGCAGCTTCTGGGGGTCCACAAGAGACCCCCAGAAGATGACCCCTTGACAGTGTTCCTTCCCACATAGAACTTGTGGGAATTTGTATATGATTGGTCCGCTGTAGTCAGTCCCTGGCTGGGGTAGTGCACCTTGACGTTCTTAAGGGGGGTAGAAATAGCCTAAGCTACTCTATCCCTTTGAGATGTATTTCTTTCTTGTCTCAATAAACATACTTGAACTTGATGTTCTTACTGTAGTCTCTGATTGTCCTGAGTGGCTGAGATATGAAAATTAAACCACACACCAGATGATGAGGAGACGACGACGTTTCAGTCCTGGCCTATTATCAAGTCGACTGTCTTGATAGACAATTTATCCTGTAACTAAGACAGGAGTGGCGATGGCTCTCCACTTGTTCCACACAGCAGGAGAGACTACAACTTACAACAATGTCACTTCTAATCGACATTTCCTACCACATCGTACACTCCATTAAGTTGTTACATGATTGTACATATTATGGCTCAAGACCTCCATGAATGTGTTTAAAACATTCAAGAACGATAAAGGTAGAGAGCTTCACGGAGTACAGTAGTTAAGAGCCCAGTGGCTCGCAGCCTGTGATCCTCACGGGCTCACCTTAGCCCGTGCTACTTGGAACTTTTTGTTCCCGGTAGCGAATCTTAAAAACAACAACAACAAACTGTGATCCTTACAAGATAAGTTCAAATTTTCATCTTCCTGATGCCAATAACAAGTGGATTAGGGATCAATTTCATTTAGATGTAAAAAAAAAAAAGGTATTATAGATTTAACTACAAATTAAGACAATAGTTTTGCTGAACATTCGTGCGACACCTCACTGAGGCCAAGTTTCAATCACTACAACTTGTCTGACGATTGCTTGCATGTACAAATTAGTACCCCAAGCGAGATATTTACTGCCAATTCCTCCCTACATTATTGCATCCAGTGAGGTAATTATTAGAGCAGTGAAATCAGTTTTACCAGAAGCCTCAGTCATTAAACCCACCGACAGCACACTACTTGGAGCACCTCTCGGCCACAATGCCATTGCATCAGTCCTTGAAGAAAAGTTTAAAGTCCTAAATAGGATGGAAGAGAGAATGGGGGACTTGGACTCCCACGATGCCCTCTACCTTCTTACAAAGTGCCTTACCTTGCCCAGGCTAACATACTTCTTAAGGTGTGCACCCACTTTTGGCAACCCACTTCTAAATCAATATGATGAGCTCCTCAGGTCAATATTCAGGAAGGCGCTCAACCTAGATTTAGATAACAGTCAGAGGGACCAAGCAACACTACCAGTGAGATTTGGGGGGAAGAGGCATACGAAAGGCAACTGAGGTAGCACTTCCAGCATTCTTATCATCATGTACAGCAGCCAACGAATTGGTACCTACTTGATGGGGCTCTGGGAGTTCTTCTACTCCCCAAGCCCGGCCCGAGGCCAGGCTTGACTTGTGAGAGTTTGGTCCACCAGGCTGTTGCTTGGAGCGGCCAGCAGGCCCACATATCCATCACAGCCCGGTTGGTCCGGCATTCCTTGAAGAAAACAATCTAGTTTTTTCTTGAAAATGTCTACGGTTGTTCCGGCAATATTTCTGATGCTCGCTGGTAGGACGTTGAACAACCGTGGACCTCTGATGTTTATACAGTGTTCTCTGATTGTGCCCATGGCAACCCTGCTCTGCTGGTAGGACAGATCCTACCAGAGCGTATGAGAGACACAGCGGGAACTCATGATCAAACGTTCTTCGAAGCAGCCAAACAATGGGGAAACCATTGCACACCCATTACCTCGACCACAAGCTCCAAAAGACCACAAGCGGGCCCACTGGGATAGCCCCATAATGGAAAAGACTGTCACAGCAATGATTGACAACGCAGATGTTGAAAACAAAGCCCGTCTCCTAGCGGTAACACCACCCTACGCCGGGGATTTTTTATTTGCTGTGCCCAATGCAGCCCTGGGAACTCGCCTCAGTCATGACGCTCTCCGCATTGGAGTTGCCCTTCGCCTTGCCGCCCCCATCCTCACCGAACACATGTGCATCTGTAGAACTACGATGGCAGACCAATATGGTCGTCATGGTCTGGTATGTCGTAAATCACAGGGTAAGATGGCAAGACATGAAGAAGTCAACGACATCATCAAGAGGAGCCGCGCCACAGCCCGCTGCCCGGCACAAAGAGAACCACACTTATTCAGACCTAACGACCCACAGAATCGCCCAGATGGGGTCACCTTGCTTCCTTGGAAGGAAGGTAAGCAAGTGGTGTGGGACTACACGTGCGCTGCCACACTGGCCAGTACCTACCTCCTCTACAGCACACGTGAAGGGGGTGGCATTGCTTCTTTCAGGGAATTGCAAAAATTATCAAATACAGAGGTCTGGCACACTGCTACAGCTTTGTTCCGATGGTAGGAGAAAAGCACACAGAAGCTGTATTGGAGGGGACCTAAACATTCCCTCTAATGTGTTATGTGTGGTTTCCTCCAAGGTTAAGGGTCCCCCTTCTTCCAGCCAGAGGTGGTACTCCCTTCCTTTATAAAAAAATACACTGTGTGTGTATATATATATATATATATATATATATATATAATATACATAGGGAAGGGAGTACCACCTCTGGCTGGAAGAAGGGGGACCCATAGCCTCGGAGGAAACCACACATAACGCATTGGAGGGAATGTGGGTCCCCTCCAATACAGTTTCTGTGTGCTTTTCTCCTACCACCCCCTTCCCTTTTTTATATATATATATATATATATATATATATATATATATATATATATATATATATGTATGTATGTGTGTGTGTGTGTGTGTGTGTGTGTGTGTGTGTGTGTGTGTGTGTGTGTGTGTGTGTGTGTGTGTGTTTGTATATATCTCTCTCACTCGTTTTATATAAAATTAAAATACAGAAACAGGAGGAATGAAGAACCTGATCCACGCTCAAAACTGTCTGGCATTGAACATGAAATTCGGAACATAGTATCCACACCTCAGCCTCAACCATCTCATTAACAAGTGCGTTCTCAATACTGCCCTTTATATTTAATAACATACTCAGCTACACATGTCTTTCAAGAGACAGATGAAACTAGGAAAACGACTTTTTTTTGTATGTTAATATAAGCGTCTTGTTGAGTAGAGAGAGAGACTTTTCAAAAACCGCGGGTCCGTGGGAATATTCAGCTAAATTCACTGGCCTTGGTGGTGAAAAGGTTGGGAAGCCGTGGTTGAGACGGCGGCCACAGGTGGCGGCCACAGGTGGGACAGCCCGTCTGGTTTCATACCTCTCACTGTACTTCCCACTTCTAAACGTCCCTTCACCTATGCCTCTCCTTCCTCTTTACTCCCAAAAAAGCGGCCACAGGTGGACAAGCGGCGGCCACAGGTGGCCGCAAGAGCCATGGCAACCCACAGTATCGTGGTGCTGATGTCACGCTGCTACAACCAACAGCCTCTCCCGTTAACTGGCCAGCCTCCTGGTCAGCCCATGTCAGCACCACCCTCATCTCTATCACACTTCAGCATTGCCGATTTGCTGATTCTTTCCTCCCTTATCTTGCAGTGGTTAAAAACATGTTTACGTGTCTTAACATACACAGAACCACGACCACATATATATACCAACGGAAAGCTACGCACACACACACACACACACACACACACACACACACACACACACACACACACACACACACACACACACACACACACACACACACAAAAGTTAGAGAAGATTCAGCGGTATGCCACCAGACTCGTCACGGAACTGAGAGGTATGAGCTCCGAGGAAAAGCTGAACGAGCTGAACCTCACGTCAATGGAAAACAGAAAAGTAAGGGGAGACATGATAACCACCTACAAAATTCTCAGAGGAATTGACAGTGTGGACAAAGACAAACTTTCAGCACGGGTGGTACGCGAACAAGGGGACACAGGTGGAAACTTAGTACCCAAATGAGCCACAGAGACGTTAGAAAGAATTTTTTCAGTGTCAAGAGTAGTTAACAAATGGAATGCATTAAGCAGTGATGTGGTGGAGGTTGACTCCATACACAGTTTCAAATGTAGATATGATAGAGCCCAGTAGACTCAAGAACCTGTACACCTGTTGATTGACAGATGAGAGGCGGGACCAAAGAGCCGAAACTCAACCCCCGCAAGCACAATTAGGCGAGTACACACACATACACGTTCCACAACCCTTATATTTTAGCGCAAATAATAAAATTACTGGGAAATGCCCCGGAACTCTGGCTCAACTCATCCAAACTAAAAAAAAAATGCATGTTAGCCTGTGCTAGAAGGTCAGGGCTGTTATCTGCCGCCACACACCCAGGTCTCTGGACACTCGCGTGTGCACGCGCGAGCGTATACACACACACACACACACACACACACACACACACACACACACACACACACACACACACACACACACACACACACACAATCGTGTGTGTGTGTGATAAGACCAATCCTGGAGTATGCGGCCCCAGCATGGAGCCCGTACCTTGTCAAGCACAAGACGAAGCTGGAAAAAGTTCAAAGGTATGCTACTAGACTAGTCCCGGAACTAAGAGGCATGAGTTATGAGGAAAGGCTGCGGGAAATGCACCTTACGACACTGGAAGACAGAAGAGTAAGGGGGGACATGATCACAACCTACAAAATCCTCAGGGGAATCGACCGGGTAAACAAGGATGAACTATTCAACACTGGTGGGACGCGAACAAGGGGACACAGGTGGAAGCTGAGTACCCAAATGAGCCACAGAGACGTTAGAAAGAACTTTTTCAGTGTCAGAGTAGTTAGTAAATGGAATGCATTAGGAAGTGATGTGGTGGAGGCTGACTCCATACACAGTTTCAAATGTAGATATGATAGAGCCCAATAGGCTCAGGAATCTGTACAATAGTTGATTGACGGTTGAGAGGCGGGACCAAAGAGCCAGAGCTCAACCCCCGCAAGCACAATTAGGTGAGTACAATTAGGTGAGTACACACACACACACACACACTTTTTTGTCACCAGCTGGGGTCCCGACGGTCCTCAGATCGACTTCCTTTTGGCCATGTTGTGACCCAATCGTCTAGAGCGTGTATGGGAATACCCAGAGCATAGGTTCGAATCCTCATTACGGCTCCTGTGGATTTTCTCTTTAAAAACAGAGTGGTAGACGGTTGGAACAAGTTAAGTGAGAAGGCGGTGGAGGCCAAAACCGTCAGTAGTTTCAAAGCGTTATACGACAAAGAGTGCTGGGAAGACGGGACACCACGAGCGTAGCTCTCATTCTGTAACTACACTCAGGTAATTACACTTGGGTAATTACACACACAGACTACGGGAATTAAACCTCACGTCGCTAGAAGACTGGAGTGTTAGGGGGGGGGGGGGGACATTATCACCACATACAAGATTCTCAAAGGAATTGATAGGGTAGACAGACTGTTTATTTAACACAAGGGGCACACTCACTAGGGGACACAGGTGGAAACTGAGTGCCCAAATGACCCATAAAGACATTAGAAATTTTTTTGTTAGTGTCAGAGTAGTTAATAAATGGAATGCATTTCATATACAGACAGCCATACAGACAGACAGACAATGCAGACAGACACACTCCTTCAATACATGGGAGTCCCATTTATGTAGGAGCGCACTATAACAGCCACAACTACCACACTTCAAGGGCGGGGGGCAAAAGTGTGCTGGACAAGTGCCGGGTAACAAGAGCGTCCAACCACTTGGTGGTGGAGCAGAGTTATTAAGAGAGAAGGTAGCCGCAGCCTCTACGAGTCACCCTAGTAATTAGTGGGCAGTAGAGACTGACACAATGACGGACACTCTCCAGGTATCCTCTCAGCAGATCAGATTATGCGAGGCTGTCACCCGGCCAAGAAAAGCCCCACACACCCCGTCAATGTACTTAACTCGAATACGCTAATGAAGAGTACCAAGGGGAGGGTATTCACGGAACAAAAGTGCCTCACGATAACCCGAGACACCTATATATTGTACCGGACAGCGAGTCATAAAATCCTGGCCCAAATTGGATGGTACGAGTTGAGGTGAAAAAGGGAGATGTGGGAGGAAGGAGTGTGATGGATGGCAGTTTGCGGGAACTGACAGAATGACAGAAGAGGGGAAATCTTAATGGCTTTAGGAGGTCCGCAGCGAGACAAGCTGATTCCGTCTGTCGTTTCCTACCTTCCATCGGCCACTCCGAGGGAGCTAAGATACGGAGCCACCAACAAGACACTTTAGGATGAGGAATTAAGACGAACACGTCGTCCCCCAGACTGGAGAAAGTGTTTCTGTTGAATTTAAGAAGTGAAGCGTAAACCCGAGCCGTCGCCAAACACAGACAACACAAGGGGCCAAACAAAACTCAACCATCCTCACTCTGCTATGACTAACGACCCCTACCTACCTTGAGGCTACCTTGAGGTGCTTCCGGGGCTTAGTGTCCCCGCGGCCCGGTCGTCGACCAGGCCTCCTGGTTGCTGGACTGATCAACCAGGCTGTTAGACGCGGCTGCTCGCAGCCTGACGTATGAGTCACAGCCTGGTTGATCAGGTATTCTTTGGAGGTGCTTATCCAGTTCTCTCTTGAACACTGTGAGGGGTTTGCCAGTTATGCCCCTTATGTGTAGTGGAAGCGTGTTGAACAGCCTCGGGCCTCTGATGTTGATAGAGTTCTCTCTCAGAGTACCTGTTGCACCTCTGCTTTTCAACGGGGGTATTCTGCACATCCTGCCATGTCTTCTGGTCTCATGTGGTGTTATTTCTGTGTGCAGGTTTGGGACCAGCCCCTCAATTATTTTCCACGTGTAAATTATTATGTATCTCTCCCGCCTGCGCTCAAGGGAGTACAGATTTAGGCTCTTTAGTCGGTCCCAGTAATTTAGATGTTTTACTGAGTGGATTCTAGCAGTAAAGGATCTCTGCACGCTCTCTAGGTCAGCAATTTCTCCAGCTTTGAAAGGGGCTGTCATTGTGCAGCAGTACTCCACTCTAGAGAGCACAAGCGTTTTGAAAAGTATCATCATCGGTATAGCATCTCTAGTGTGAAAAGTTCTTGTTATCCAACCTGTCATTTTTCTTGCAGTTGTGACGGCTACTTTATTGTGTTCTTTAAAGGTAAGGTCTTCCGACATGAGTACACCCAGGTCCTTTACATTGCCTTTTCGTTCTATGTTATGATTTGCCTGCGTTTTGTACGTGGTTTCTGTTTTTATATTTTCAATTTTTCCGTAGCGCATGAGCTGAAACTTATCCTCGTTGAATACCATATTATTTTCTGTAGCCCATAGAAAGACCTGATCTACATCTGATTGGAGGTTTGCCGTGTCCTCTATGTTGCCAACTCTCATGAAAATCCTAGTGTCATCTGCAAAGGATGATACAGTGCTATAGGTTATGTTCTGGTCTATGTCCGATATGAGGATGAGAAAAAGTACTGGAGCAAGCACAGTACCCTGGGGGACTGAGCTCTTCACGGTTGATGGGCTGGATTTTGTTTTGTTGACTATTACACATTGGGTTCTGTCAGTCAGGAAATTGTAGATCCATCTGCCTATTTTCCCGGTAATTCCTTTTGAACGCATTTTATGTGCAATAACACCATGGTCACATTTATCAAAAGCTTTTGCGAAATCTGTGTAAATTACATCAGCGTTTTGTTTGTCTTCCATAGCATCTAATGCCATATCATAGTGGTCCAGCAACTGCGACAGGCAAGAGCGCCCTGTTCTGAAACCATGTTGTCCGGGGTTATGGAGATGCTGTGATTCCATGTATTTTGTGATCTTACTTCTTAGCACTCTCTCAAAAATTTTTATGATGTGCGATGTTAGTGCTATCGGTCTGTAATTTTTTGCCTCTGCCTTATTTCCTCCTTTATGGAGTGGTGCTATCTCTGCTGTTTTTAGTATGTCAGGAATAACGCCAGTATCTAGGCTTTGTCTCCACAGAATGTGAAGGGCCTGCGATAGTGGTTTTTTACAGTTCTTGATGAATATGGAGTTCCAAGAATCCGGGCCTGGTGCAGAGTGCATAGGCATACTGTTTATGGCTTCTTCAAAATCTAGTGGGGATAGGGCGACGTCTGATATATGATTTGATGTTGGTATCATATCCATGAAAAATTCATTTGGGTTATCAATCTTTAGTGCATTTAATGGCTCACTGAAAACAGAGTCGTACTGCTTCCTCAGTAACTCGCTCATTTCTTTGTTGTCATCTGTGAAAGTTCCATCTCCCTTTCGCAGGGGCCCGATACTAGATGTGGTTTTTGATCTTGATTTTGCATAGGAGAAAAAATATTTCGGATTTCTCTCTATTTCACTGATGGCCTTTTGCTCTCTTTGCCTCTCCTGGGTTTTGTATGATTCTTGTAGCTTGAGTTCAATTGTTTCTATTTCTCTACCTAACCTTCTTCGCCGTTCTTGAGATAGGGTGCGACTCTCAAGTTGTTCCGCGATTCGTTTTCTTCGCCTATATAGGGAACGACGTTCCCGTTCCAATCTGCATCTCTTTCTCTTTTTTCTTAGGGTATGCGGTTTGAACATATCTCTAGTGCTACTGAGCTTATTTTTTCCAGGCACTGGTTCAGGTTTGCATTTCCTAGCTGTTCTTCCCAGTTTATTTCTGTGAAGTCCTGGTTTATTTGCTCCCAGTTTATCCGTTTATTATTGAAGTTGAATTTGCTGAAATCTCCTCCACCGGGACTCTGGACTGGTTTTGAAGGTCCATTCCCCATGGTTGTCAGAACTTCAATTAAGTTGTGATCTGAGTAACAGGTATTTGTAATCATTATGTTCCCGATCAACTCATCATTATTAGTGAAAATGAGGTCCAGCGTGTTCTCCTTCCTAGTTGGTTCTACTATTTGCTGGTTTAAGGCAAACCTATCGCACATCCGTAGCAGGTCATTTGCATGTGCCTGCTCATTTAGGCTACTTCCTGGTATTCTTTCTGATATTACTGTATTAGCCAGGTGCTTCCATTTCAGGTGCCGTAGGTTGAAGTCCCCAAGCAGGATGATGTTCGGAGCTGGATTTGTGAGGTCTATAGCTCATCTATCAGTGAGGTCTATATCTATCTATCTATCAGTGAGGTCTATCATCATCAGTGAGGTCTATACCCCGCCTATAGCTACCGACGCGATGCCGTGTAGATGACAAAAACTACCTGCAGAAGGCGTAGAACAGTCGTTCAAACGGCAGGTAAACTCCGTGCGGGGTTATCTTAAGGTTATCTTGAGATGATTTCGGGGCTTTTAGTGTCCCCGCGGCCCGGTCCTCGACCAGGCCTCCACCCCCAGGAAGCAGCCCGTGACAGCTGACTAAGACCCAGGTACCTATTTTACTGCTAGGTAACGGCATAGGGTGAAAGAAACTCTGCCCATTGTTTCTCGCCGGCGCCTGGGATCGAACCCAGGACCACAAGTCCAGCGTGCTGTCCGCTCGGCCGACCGGCTCCCTACCGGGGGGTAATACCTGCTGTGTGTCTCTTGCTTGCTTCAAGCATTCTTCCTCTTCTCCAGCATCTGGGCCAGGAGGGGTCAAGCTCCTCAGGTCATAACCCCATCAGGAAGGCCGGTGCCCTAACTGGTAAATATCTTGTCTGTTGCAATCAGCGCCACTCTAAACTTCCGCCGAGAGATGCTTATGTTTACAGAAGGAAAAATTTGATGTGCGAATACACAGTGAAGTTTTCCAGTTGAGAATGGGTCAGTTACTGATCAACGGAAGGGCGCCTGACAGCTGGGTGGACAGCGCTTCGGATTCGTAGTCCTGAGGTTCCAGGTTCGATCCCCGGTGGAGGCGGAGGCAAATGGGCAAAATGTTTCTTTCACTTTGATGATCCTATTACCTAGCAGTAAATAGGTACCTGGGAGTTAGACAGCTGTTACGGGCTGCTTCCTGGGGGTGGAGGCCTGGTCGAGGACCGGGCCGCGGGGACACTAAAAGCCCCGAAATCATCTCAAGATAACCTCAAGAGCTTCAAGTTATCCACCACATCAACTCCTGACCACCTGTCCATCCACAGGTGGACAGGTGTGAATGGACTCGTGTCCACATCAACAACACACCACCACATCAACCTATGAACAACACCGGGCTGAAGCGGGGACTAGAGGAACACAAGAGGCACAGCTGTGAGGTGAGTGTACAGTCTACCAGAGCAAGATACTCTAATAAACATTTGAGTAAACCCAAGCAAAGTTTATCAGCGGCCACCTGCTCGCACTAACGACAACCACCAATCTATTGCAGTAGTTACCACCACCACCACTGCCTCCGGCGCTGCCACCACAACACCACCACTACCACCGTCAACACCGCGAGCACCACCACCACCACGCTGGCAGCGGTAACTACCACCACCACCACGCTGGCAGCGGTAACTACCACCACCACCACGCTGGCAGCGGTAACTACCACCACCACGCTGGCAGCGGTAACTACCACCACCACCACGCTGGCAGCGGTAACTACCACCACCACCACGCTGGCAGCGGTAACTACCACCACCACCACGCTGGCAGCGGTAACTACCACCACCACCACGCTGGCAGCGGTAACTACTACCACCACCACGCTGGCAGCGGTAACTACCACCACCACCACGCTGGCAGCGGTAACTACCACCACCACGCTGGCAGCGGTAACTACCACCACCACCACACTGGCAGCGGTAACTACCACCACCACGCTGGCAGCGGTAACTTCCACCACCACCACGCTGGCAGCGGTAACTACTACCACCACCACGCTGGCAGCGGTAACTACCACCACCACGCTGGCAGCGGTAACTACCACCACCACCACGCTGGCAGCGGTAACTACCACCACCACCACGCTGGCAGCGGTAACTACCACCACCACGCTGGCAGCGGTAACTACCACCACCACCACCACGCTGGCAGCGGTAACTACCACCACCACCACACTGGCAGCGGTAACTACCACCACCACGCTGGCAGCGGTAACTACCACCACCACCACGCTGGCAGCGGTAACTACCACCACCACCACACTGGCAGCGGTAACTACCACCACCACCACGCTGGCAGCGGTAACTACTACCACCACCACGCTGGCAGCGGTAACTACCACCACCACGCTGGCAGCGGTAACTACTACCACCACCACGCTGGCAGCGGTAACTACCACCACCACCACGCTGGCAGCGGTAACTACCACCACCACCACACTGGCAGCGGTAACTACCACCACCACCACGCTGGCAGCGGTAACTACTACCACCACCACGCTGGCAGCGGTAACTACCACCACCACGCTGGCAGCGGTAACTACTACCACCACCACGCTGGCAGCGGTAACTACCACCACCACCACGCTGGCAGCGGTAACTACCACCACCACCACGCTGGCAGCGGTAACTACCACCACCACGCTGGCAGCGGTAACTACCACCACCACCACGCTGGCAGCGGTAACTACCACCACCACGCTGGCAGCGGTAACTTCCACCACCACCACGCTGGCAGCGGTAACTACCACCACCACCACGCTGGCAGCGGTAACTACCACCACCACCACGCTGGCAGCGGTAACTACCACCACCACCACGCTGGCAGCGGTAACTACCACCACCACCACGCTGGCAGCGGTAACCACCACCACCACGCTGGCAGCGGTAACTACCACCACCACCACGCTGGCAGCGGTAACTACCACCACCACGCTGGCAGCGGTAACTACCACCACCACGCTGGCAGCGGTAACTACCACCACCACGCTGGCAGCGGTAACTACCACCACCACCACGCTGGCAGCGGTAACTACCACCACCACCACGCTGGCAGCGGTAACTACCACCACCACCACGCTGGCAGCGGTAACTACCACCACCACGCTGGCAGCGGTAACTACCACCACCACGCTGGCAGCGGTAACTACCACCACCACCACGCTGGCAGCGGTAACTACCACCACCACCACGCTGGCAGCGGTAACTAAGGTAGGTGACTCTGGCCACTACTGCTGGAGAAGTCAGCAGAGAGCAGCAGCAGCAGGAGAAACATAACAGGAATCTCTCAACACAAACATTATTATTAATGTCCTCAATACAAACATTATAAAATGTCTTAGTGCAGCATGCTGAATCATCAAATAAATGTCCGTAAGGAGCAGAGAGCTCCATGGAGGGTAGGCGGAGGATTCCGATTCGGGATGAATGGGGGTAATGGGATTCGGGAAGGGGGGAGGGGAATAATGGCGTGGATGGTACCCACTGAAAAACCGCTGGAATCTATGAACCACAACAGGAAACGACGAACCACAACAAACAGGAAACAATGAGCCACAACAGGCAATATCAAGTTACGCCTGGAAGCCCCGACAAAGTCAGGAGCCACGCCTGGAAGCCCCGACAAAGTCAGGAGCCACGCCTGGAAGCCCCGACAAAGTCAGGAGCCACGCCTGGAAGCCCCGACAAAGTCAGGAGCCACGCCTGGAAGCCCCGACAAAGTCAGGAGCCACGCCTGGAAGCCCCGACAAAGTCAGGAGCCACGCCTGGAAGCCCCGACAAAGTCAGGAGCCACGCCTGGAAGCCCCGACAAAGTCAGGAGCCACGCCTGGAAGCCCCGACAAAGTCAGGAGCCACGCCTGGAAGCCCCGACAAAGTCAGGAGCCACGCCTGGAAGCCCCGACAAAGTCAGGAGCCACGCCTGGAAGCCCCGACAAAGTCAGGAGCCACGCCTGGAAGCCCCGACAAAGTCAGGAGCCACGCCTGGAAGCCCCGACAAAGTCAGGAGCCACGCCTGGAAGCCCCGACAAAGTCAGGAGCCACGCCTGAAAGCCCCGACAAAGTCAGGAGCCACGCCTGGAAGCTCCAACAAAGTCAGGAGCCACGCCTGGAAGCCCCGACAAAGTCAGGAGCCACGCCTGGAAGCCCCGACAAAGTCAGGAGCCACGCCTGGAAGCCCCGACAAAGTCAGGAGCCACGCCTGGAAGCCCCGACAAAGTCAGGAGCCTCGCCTGGAAGCCCCGACAAAGTCAGGAGCCACGCCTGGAAGCCCCGACAAAGTCAGGAGCCACGCCTGGAAGCCCCGACAAAGTCAGGAGCCACGCCTGGAAGCCCCGACAAAGTCAGGAGCCACGCCTGGAAGCCCCGACAAAGTCAGGAGCCACGCCTGGAAGCCCCGACAAAGTCAGGAGCCACGCCTGAAAGCCCCGACAAAGTCAGGAGCCACGCCTGGAAGCTCCAACAAAGTCAGGAGCCACGCCTGGAAGCCCCGACAAAGTCAGGAGCCACGCCTGGAAGCCCCGACAAAGTCAGGAGCCACGCCTGGAAGCCCCGACAAAGTCAGGAGCCTCGCCTGGAAGCCCCGACAAAGTCAGGAGCCACGCCTGGAAGCCCCGACAAAGTCAGGAGCCACGCCTGGAAGCCCCGACAAAGTCAGGAGCCACGCCTGGAAGCCCCGACAAAGTCAGGAGCCACGCCTGGAAGCCAACATACGAGTAATAAATACTCATCCATGGCTTAAATAAGACAGGAATGCGTAACACTTAGTGGCGGTGGGTCATAGTATCAAATATAGATACTGTTCTTAAAAAGATTCCACCATTTTGCACCCGCAAGATAACCTAAGATTTTAACGGTTGGCAATGTTAATCTAATTGTTTGATAAGCTGTTCACTTGAGACAGTTAGGCAATTCCCAGCTGTGTCTGGGTACAAGTGACAGGATGAACAACCCAGTGGGGTTTCTTCCTATTGGGGAGTGTTGTACATGCTGCTATGGCGGTGTGTCCACTCACAGGATGAGTGGCGCTGCCCAATAAACTCGCCCCTCGGGGCAAAATTTAATTAAAATTAATTTAATTAGTGGATCAGTCAGAGGTTTAGGGCCCGCGAAGGAATAGCCCTGCACAAATAAACAAAGAAAAAACTAAACACACACACACACCACTGGAAGCACCGGTTGTATTTATTTTATCATTAAACTAAAACCTTTCACACTTCGCGAGGAAACACCATCCTTTGACCGTGAAACTTCCTACGATGCTAACTAAGTCTACCAAGGAGCTAAACAGTGAGAGTTTCATCTTCCCCACTACATTAAGTACAATAGATCTAAATGTAAAAACCAACAAAATAGAGCGGACAAGTTCCGAATCCAAATAATTCTCTGGGAGAGTGGTGGAGACCCCAGGTTCTTGACGCTGGGAACACTCGTGAGCACGGGCAGGGAGAGCGACCACCACAGGCGAAGGTGAACCATTAGGAGGTCTCCAATACCACTAGTATCGGAGTTAAAAGTACTAAGCTATGAGGACAGGGAAAGAACACGTGACCCGACAACTATTATCAGGTGCCTATGCCACCAGCATGACTATTCAAGCTTGCAACGTATAAGTTACTACGGAAATAAACACGGCGGACAGGGAAAGCCTCCTTAAAGTTCGAGGACATCGGGGGAAGGTAGTAACACGAGTCGTAGAAACGAAAGGAAGTACTACCAGTTAGTATGGGTTGGCTAGCAATTGTTATGCAATGAACGACGAACAACACGCACATAAATTACTTTAAAAACACAACAGTTAGGAGAGGACATCAGCGGGGCGTCAAGTGCCTGACCTCACACCACCTCGGTCAGCTACAGGGAGCCTGAGACCAGTGATCCCTGGGCGGTATCCTCAACTTTCATACCATCGCATGTCCTAAATGACATGCATGTCCTAAATGACATGCATGTCCTAAATGACATGCATGTCCTAAATGACATGCATGTCCTAAATGACATGCATGTCCTAAATGACATGCATGTCCTAAATGACATGCATGTCCTAAATGACATGCATGTCCTAAATGACATGCATGTCCTAAATGACATGCATGTCCTAAATGAATACATCATACCTGGAGCATACCCAGAGAGGGTTTTGGGAGTTCTTTTACTCCCTAAACCCGGCCTGAGGCCAGGCTCGACATACTGAGAATTAAAATATATATATATATTGTACAGTATATATCTACATAAAATAAATGGTGCGACCAAAAGAGAAAACAGCTCCAAAATCTGAGAACGAAGCATATTGGAAAATAACAATAGCAAGACTGAAAACTGAAGAACTAACAAAAGTGGAAACAGATCCAGCGATAACATTTACCTGGGTCTTATCTGGAGAGGGTTCTGGGAGTTGGTCTACTCCCCGAGTCCGGCCCGAGGCCAGGCTCGACTTGTGATAACTTGGTCCAACAGGCTGTTGCTTGGAGTGGGCCGCAGGCCCACATATCCACCACAGCCCGGTTGGTCCGCCACTTCTTGCAAGAACTTATCTAATTGATTCTTGAAGATATTAAACTTCGTTCCTTCAAAATTACTAATGATTGCGGGGTGGGTGTTGAACAGAAAGGTTAGAATAAGGAAAATGTGTGAGGAAGGTCGCAGAGTGAGGAAGGGAAAAAAGTGGAAGGAATGAAAGCAAGCAGTACGAAAGCACATTGAGAAAAACTGTGTGTGAAAGGAGAGAAAGGGAGGCGTGAAGGAGAAATGAATGATTACCAGAGCCAGAGACTGTAGTGTGAGGGAGAAGCAGTGAGGGAGGCAGGGAGGGTGTCCTTGCTGTGAGGGCTCGGGGCGACCACCGCTCACAAGGTCAACAGCACGCTCACCTCACACTGCTTCCATCCCTCTCTCCCTCTCTCCCTCTCTCCCTCTCTCCCTCTACTCACTCACTCACTCACTCACTCACTCACTCACTCACTCACTCACTCACTCACTCACTCACTCACTCACTCACTCACTCACTCACTCACTCACTCACTCACTCACTCACTCACTCACTCACTCACTCACTCACTCACTCACTCACTCACTCACTCACTCACTCACTCACTCACTCACTCACTCACTCACTCACTCACTCACTCACTCACTCACTCACTCACTCACTCACTCACTCACTCACACTCACTCACTCACTCACTCACTCACTCACTCACTCACTCACTCACTCACTCACTCACTCACTCACTCACTCACTCACTCACTCACTCACTCACTCACTCACTCACTCACTCACTCACTCACTCACTCACTCACTCACTCACTCACTCACTCACTCACTCACTCACTCACTCACTCACTCACTCACTCACTCACTCACTCACTCACTCACTCACTCACTCACTCACTCACTAGCTGGCATTATACCCTACCACTCACCTCCTGCTGGGCTACTAATGGTCGCACACCTCTGGAGGCTATACAGCCTCCAGAGTAGGTAGTCCACCTCCCTTCCACTCCCTCCCTGTCACTCACTACGCACTCCACTCCCTCCGTGTCACTCACTACGCACTCCACTCCCTCCGTCACTCGATCTATGCACTCCACTCCCTTCGTGTCACTCACAAAGACCTTGCATTACCAAAATGTATTCGTTCTCAAATCCCGTCTCTTGACTTCTACCTATGTTTACATTCCATTCGGAGACCTTCATCTCTGTCCGTACACCACGCACAACTCTTCAGTGTAATTGGCTTTATGCAAGGGTCATCACATGTATACCATACACACACGAACGTACATACTGTGACTTCTCACACTGCAAGGAGTAACTAGACATGTGCTGATCCTTTTTGTTTTTTTAAAGGCACATGCGCATGAAGGCGAGGACAAGTATAGCCCCATCACACAGACTGGTTATGTGGTGGATATGTGGACCTGCGGGCCGCTCCAGGCAACAGCCTGTTGGACCAAGTTATTACAAGTCGAGCCTGGCCCTGGGCCAGGCTTGGAGAGTATTAGAACTCTCAGAACCCTATCCAGGTACAATCCAGGTTAGTCATCAAGAGCCATGGCATCAATAGTCAGCATTGCCAAATTTGAGGATAAATTATCAAGATATCAAGACAGGATAGGTCTCCCCCTGGGAGCGTATATCACAGGGTACACCCAGGAGTGGTTATCTTGAGGCTATCTTGAGATGATTTCGGGGCTTTTTAGTGTCCCCGCGGCCCGGTGCTCGACCAGGCCTCCACCCCCAGGAAGCAGCCCGTGACAGCTGACTAACACCCAGGTACCTATTTTACTGCTAGGTAACAGGGGCATAGGGTGAAAGAAACTCTGCCCATTGTTTCTCGCCGGCGCCTGGGATCGAACCCAGGACCACAGGATCACAAGTCCAGCGTGCTGTCCGCTCGGCCGACCGGCTCCAGTGGTGGCTACAATGTTTACAAGGTGCTGTTACTGTAATGAGTACAGACTGGAGAAGGTCGAGTTGGTGTTGAAGGAGTAACAGTACTTGCCAAGCAGTAACGCTCCATGCCTCGCCTGCCAGATTAATTGTACCTGTTCCGTTATGAGCGATCTTTCCTCACGCTCAAATTCTGCCAAGAATCTAGCGTTAAACTTGTGGCTGGAGGGCATTCCTACCTGGTTGATACCTGGTTGATGGGGTTCTGGGAGTTCTTCTACTCCCCAAGCCCGGCCCGAGGCCAGGCTCGACTTGTGAGAGTTTGGTCCACCAGGCTGTTGCTTGGAGCGGCCCGCAGGCCCACATACCCACCACAGCCCGGTTGGTCCGGCACTCCTTGGAGGAATAAATCTAGTTTCCTCTTGAAAATGTCCACTGTTGTTCCGGCAATATTTCTTATGCTTGCTGGGAGGACGTTGAACAACCGCGGACCTCTGATGTTTATACAGTGTTCTCTGATTGTGCCTATGGCACCTCTGCTCTTCATTGGTTCTATTCTACATTTTCTTCCATGTCGTTCACTCCAGTACGTTGTTATTTTACTGTGTAGATTTGGTACTTGACCCTCCAGTATCTTCCAGGTGTATATTATTTGATATCTCTCTCGTCTTCTTTCTAGTGAGTACATTTGGAGGGCTTTGAGACGATCCCAATAATTTAGGTGCTTTATTGCGTCTATGCGTGCCGTATATGTTCTCTGTATTCCCTCTATTTCAGCAATCTCTCCTGCTTTGAAGGGGGAAGTGAGTACTGAGCAGTACTCAAGACGGGACAACACAAGTGCCTTGAAGAGTACAACCATTGTGATGGGATCCCTGGATACCTAGTGCATGACTTTACACATAGTAATGCTGCCTCCGCAGTAATGCTGCCTCCACAGTAATGCTGCCTCCACAATAATGCTGCCGCCACAGTAATGCTGCCTCCACAGTAATGCTGCCTCCACAGTAATGCTGCCGCCACAGTAATGCTGCCTCCACAGTAATGCTGCCTCCACAGTAATGCTGCATCCGCAGTAATGCTGCCGCCACAGTAATGCTGCCGCCACAGTAATGCTGCCTCCACAGTAATGCTGCCTCCACAGTAATGCTGCCGCCACAGTAATGCTGCCGCCACAGTAATGCTGCCGCCACAGTAATGGCCACGTTTCTTTTCAGTCAGGTATCGATAAATCGCTTCTGGGTGGCCGGTAAGTAATCAAACTTAATATGAAATTTCAAATTACGTTATCTTGTTATATGAGGAAGGACATGGGTACAAATCCCATCTGGTGATACTAATTTATTACCGGTTGTAGCCAGCCATTTATCTTTCCAAATGTTTGCCTTCAGTGTTATTAATTATTGTGTACAACTCTGAGCACGGGATGGGTCTGGGGCAGTGGAACACCCTCCACTCTCCGCTCTTGTTTACATATATATATATATATATACATATATACATACATACATACAGCCATCTGCTACAGATGGGATACGCCCGTGTTAATTTCCATTACTATAGTATCTAAAAGGCTTATGATATCAATAGCCGTAAGAGCACTTTGCAGGTCAAAAACAACAATAACATGCTTGCTCACCTATTCAAATGAACTTTCTCGAAGTATAAACTTTTGCTGTACAAATATTGTATTCTTCACCGAGAGAAGTAAACACGTAATTTTATATTTCGTGAAATAAATTAGAAACCAATTCCATCTGTACAAAATTGCAGAAAATTGCAAATGTGTTTAAAGAGCTTAATTAAGTTATTTTAACATAGGAGTAGATATATATATAGCTCTTGAGGGGTGGTTGGTGGTGGTGGGGATGGTTGGGCGGTAGGGGGTGGTAGGGTAGTGGTGGTGGAAGGGTAGTGATGGTGATAGGGTAGTGGTGGTGGTGGTGGTGGTGAGGAAGATGGTGAGGGTGAGGGTGGTGGTGGTGAGGGTGGTGGTGGTGAGGGTGGTGGTGGTGAGGGTGGTGGTGGTGAGGGTGGTGGTGGTGAGGGAGGTGGTGGTGAGGTTGGTGGTGGTGAGGGAGGTGGTGGTGAGGGAGGTGGTGGTGAGGGTGGTGGTGGTGAGGGTGGTGGTGGTGAGGGTGGTGGTGGTGAGGGTGGTGGTGGTGAGGGTGGTGGTGGTGAAGGTGGTGGTGGTGAAGGTGGTGGTGGTGAGGGTGGTGGTGGTGAGGGAGATGGTGAGGGTGAGGGAGATGGTGAGGGTGAGGGTGGTGGTGGGGATGGTTGGGCGGTAGGGGGTGGTAGGGTAGTGGTGGTGGAAGGGTAGTGATGGTGATAGGGTAGTGGTGGTGGTGGTGGTGGTGAGGAAGATGGTGAGGGTGAGGGTGGTGGTGGTGAGGGTGGTGGTGGTGAGGGTGGTGGTGGTGGTGAGGGTGGTGGTGGTGAGGGTGGTGGTGGTGAGGGTGGTGGTGGTGAGGGTGGTGGTGGTGAGGGTGGTGGTGGTGAGGGTGGTGGTGGTGAGGGTGGTGGTGGTGAGGGTGGTGGTGGTGAGGGTGGTGGTGGTGAGGGTGGTGGTGGTGAGGGTGGTGGTGGTGAAGGTGGTGGTGGTGAAGGTGGTGGTGGTGAGGGTGGTGGTGGTGAGGGAGATGGTGAGGGTGAGGGAGATGGTGAGGGTGAGGGTGGTGGTGGTGAGGGTGGTGGTGGTGAGGGTGGTGGTGGTGAGGGTGGTGGTGGTGCGGGTGGTGGTGGTGATGGTGGTGGTGGTGATGGTGGTGGTGGTGAGGGTGGTGGTGGTGAGGGAGATGGTGAGGGTGAGGGAGATGGTGAGGGTGAGGGTGGTGGTGGTGAGGGTGGTGGTGGTGAGGGTCGAGGTGGTGAGGGTGGTGGTGGTGAAGGTGGTGGTGGTGAGGGTGGTGGTGGTGAGGGTGGTGGTGGTGAGGGTGGTGGTGGTGAGGGTGGTGGTGGTGAGGGTGGTGGTGGTGAGGGTGGTGGTGGTGAGGGTGGTGGTGGTGAGGGTGGTGGTGGTGAGGGTGGTGGTGGTGAGGGTGGTGGTGGTGAAGGTGGTGGTGGTGAGGGTGGTGGTGGTGAGGGTGGTGGTGGTGAGGGAGATGGTGAGGGTGAGGGAGATGGTGAGGGTGAGGGTGGTGGTGGTGAGGGTGGTGGTGGTGAGGGTGGTGGTGGTGAGGGAGATGGTGAGGGTGAGGGAGATGGTGAGGGTGAGGGTGGTGGTGGTGAAGGTGGTGGTGGTGAGGGTGGTGGTGGTGAGGGTGGTGGTGGTGAGGGTGGTGGTGGTGGTGAGGGTGGTGGTGGGAGACACTGAAGATGATGGTTGAGAAGAGGAGGGAAGGATGATCTTTTTCGTTTTTCTTTTTCTTACTTCTAAGTAGATACTTCTGAGACACTTACTTAGTGTGAGCATTTTGGCCTGGTGGCCACCTGCCTACCTGTGCTGGTGGCCACCTCCCTACCTGTGCTGGTGGCCACCTCCCTACCTGTGCTGGTGGCCACCTCCCTACCTGTGCTGGTGGCCACCTCCCTACCTGTGCTGGTGGCCACCTCCCTACCTGTGCTGGTGGCCACCTCCCTACCTGTGCTGGTGGCCACCTCCCTACCTGTGCTGGTGGCCACCTGCCTACCTGTGCTGGTGGCCACCTGCCTACCTGTGCTGGTGGCCACCTCCCTACCTGTGCTGGTGGCCACCTCCCTACCTGTGCTGGTGGCCACCTGCCTACCTGTGCTGGTGGCCACCTCCCTACCTGTGCTGGTGGCCACCTCCCTACCTGTGCTGGTGGCCACCTCCCTACCTGTGCTGGTGGCCACCTGCCTACCTGTGCTGGTGGCCACCTCCCTACCTGTGCTGGTGGCCACCTCCCTACCTGTGCTGGTGGCCACCTGTGCTGGTGGCCACCTGCCTACCTGTGCTGGTGGCCACCTGCCTACCTGTGCTGGTGGCCACCTGCCTACCTGTGCTGGTGGCCACCTCCCTACCTGTGCTGGTGGCCACCTCCCTACCTGTGCTGGTGGCCACCTCCCTACCTGTGCTGGTGGCCACCTGCCTACCTGTGCTGGTGGCCACCTCCCTACCTGTGCTGGTGGCCACCTCCATACCTGTGCTGGTGGCCACCTCCCTACCTGTGCTGGTGGCCACCTCCCTACCTGTGCTGGTGGCCATCTCCCTACCTGTGCTGGTGGCCACCTCCCTACCTGTGCTGGTGGCCACCTGCCTACCTGTGCTGGTGGCCACCTCCCTACCTGTGCTGGTGGCCACCTGCCTACCTGTGCTGGTGGCCACCTGCCTACCTGTGCTGGTGGCCACCTCCCTACCTGTGCTGGTGGCCACCTCCATACCTGTGCTGGTGGCCACCTCCCTACCTGTGCTGGTGGCCACCTGCCTACCTGTGCTGGTGGCCACCTGCCTACCTGTGCTGGTGGCCACCTCCCTACCTGTGCTGGTGGCCACCTCCATACCTGTGCTGGTGGCCACCTCCCTACCTGTGCTGGTGGCCACCTCCCTACCTGTGCTGGTGGCCATCTCCCTACCTGTGCTGGTGGCCACCTCCCTACCTGTGCTGGTGGCCACCTCCCTACCTGTGCTGGTGGCCACCTCCCTACCTGTGCTGGTGGCCACCTCCCTACCTGTGCTGGTGGCCACCTGCCTACCTGTGCTGGTGGCCACCTGCCTACCTGTGCTGGTGGCCACCTGCCTACCTGTGCTGGTGGCCACCTGCCTACCTGTGCTGGTGGCCACCTCCCTACCTGTGCTGGTGGCCACCTCCCTACCTGTGCTGGTGGCCACCTCCCTACCTGTGCTGGTGGCCACCTCCCTACCTGTGCTGGTGGCCATCTCCCTCTCTTTCCCTGAGTTAACACCTTCTCTTCATTACACATGTCTTAAACCCAGCAATGACAGCCACTAAGACAAGCCACATACGAAGTAGTCAACAACAGTACAACATGCTGGCGACTGATCTAAGGTTACAACCACAACACAAGAACTTGACAGCACCCCCACAACACGCTTCCATCAGCACCACCACCACACCTACGACCCTGCCCTCAACGACCACCACATCCCCACCACCACCCGACCAGTACCGTACGCCAGGGCCACACGCAGCCAGGGCCACACGCAGCCAGGGCCACACGCAGCCAGTGCCGCTACCCAGCTAGGAGCACCATCACATCACCAGTTGATTGACAGTTGAGAGGCGGGACCAAAGAGCCAGATGTCATCACCCACAAGCACATCTAGGTCAGTACAACTAGGTGAGTACATCTGCACTAACCAGGCCTATGGTGAGACAGGTGACGAGGACAATTACCTTAGGGGGAGGAAAGATGCCTCCATCACCCGGCCCGTGCCTCCATCACCCGGCCCGTGCCTCCATCACCCGGCCCGTGCCTCCATCACCCGGCCCGTGCCTCCATCACCCGGCACCGCCCGTCAACCTTCATCCGTGATGGCAGCCACGCCCACCCACGCCTCCCTCACAGTGTGTACTGTGTCCGTGTACACCCACGCCATCATTCCACGCCTCTCACTCTTATACTCACTCACTCACTCACTCACACACTCACACTCACACTCACACTCACTCTCTCACACTCACTCACTCACTCTCTCACTCTCACTCTCTCACTCTGTGTGTGTGTGTGTGTTTACTAGTTGTGTTTTTGCGGGGGTTGAGCTTTGCTCTTTCGGCCCGCCTCTCAACTGTCAATCAACTGTTTACTAACTACTTTTTTTTTTCCCACACCACACACACACACCCCAGGAAGCAGCCCGTGACAGCTGACTAACTCCCAGGTACCTATTTACTGCTAGGTAACAGGGGCACTTAGGGTGAAAGAAACTTTGCCCATTTGTTTCTGCCTCGTGCGGGAATCGAACCCGCGCCACAGAATTACGAGTCCTGCGCGATATCCACCAGGCTACGAGGCCCCTAATATGTATGTATGTATGTATGTATGTGTGTGTGTGTGTGTGTGTGTGTGTGTGTGTGTGTGTGTGTGTGTGTGTGTGTGTGTGTGTAAAAATAGTTAGTAGTTAGCAATAGTTGATTGATTGACAGTTGAGAGGCGGGCCGAAAGAGCAGAGCTCAACCCCCGCAAGCACAACTAGGTGAATACACACACTGTCCCAAATCACCTCCTGCCAGCCGCTCACAATCACCTCATAAAGCAACAAGTCAATTTCACCCTCAAACGCAACTGACGATATTACTGAACTTCTCCGTAACTCAATCGTCCAAACTTGTCAATTAAACTAATTATAAAGACTAACAGGTGATATAACAGGTGATAGACTGATCAAACTCTTCCGGTTGGTAACCTGCATAATCCCAAGATACCACTGCTCATGGCGGGGTCCGTGCGCCACTCCTCACACTAGAAGAGCAGACTAGACCCTCACACTGAGATAATCTGACACTCCTCCTCACTCATGACACAGTTCTCATGTCTTATCTGACGTGTCTCAACATTCTTCATCGTCGTCTCATATTGCTGCTCTACTCCACCCTCACTGCTCTCCCAGTGTGCTCCACGTATTCCACACTCCTCCACGCCTGAATGGTCCACACCACCCCTACTCCACACACTCCACACCTCCCCTACTCCACACACTCCACACCTCCAGGGCTTGGCCCACTCCACACCTCCAGGGCTTGGCCCACTCCACACCTCCCCCAGTCCACACCTCCAGGGCTTGGCCCACTCCACACCTCCAGGGCTTGGCCCACTCCACACCTCCAGGGCTTGGCCCACTCCACACCTCCAGGGCTTGGCCCACTCCACACCTCCAGGGCTTGGCCCACTCCACACCTCCAGGGCTTGGCCCACTCCACACCTCCAGGGCTTGGCCCACTCCACACCTCCAGGGCTTGGCCCACTCCACACCTCCAGGGCTTGGCCCACTATACTCGGCCGAGAGGGGGTGACAGCCACGCCATGTCGAACACTACTCGAAAATGAAAATAAAAATTCAAACATAGTTCCGAGGTGTAGAGCAGAACAGAGAGGAGCTCTCAAAAGCTCTACAGCACATGATGTGTGATCCGAGATATCACAGTCACGTCCCGTGCACTCACATTTGGGGGTGGTGCTTCAGCTCCTGGGTGACCATGTTGTGGCTCCGGCCTCCCCCACACCCCCCGTCGCCACCCCCACACCCACGGCAGGGTGTAGGGGGTGAAGCGGCAACAGGTGCTGGATGATCACAGCCCGCGCGCTCTGGGACCAGCCCACACAACACACACTCCAGCTACTCAATGCCTGTATGTTTACCTGTACCCGGTCTCGCGAGTTCGACTGCACTCTCCCACCGACACACATCAGGTCGTGAGGTGAACACCAACCAAGCCACGTTATCCTGTCCACTCTTCCTAACATACAATCAAAATCTCCATACTCTCGAAATATTGAGAATCTGAATACCCCAGTTTTTAAATATAAGTGAAAAGCATAAGTAAATTAATTTGCAATTCTAAAAAATGTAATAACGTTGCCAGTAAAGTGTGGGATTGGTGACAGGTGTAATCCACCTGGCCGAGTTGATGAGCTTAGTGGCCACCTGCGAGTCATCATTACACATCGTCTCTTACTCTTTATTAATTAAGAGAGGCAGCGTTGTTGGTCACGCTGGCCACTCAGGAGGCAGGAGGGTACCTACCTACCCACCTAGTTAGTAGTAGTAGGGTAGGGGTGGGAGACAACAGTGGGGGAAAAGAGAGGGTGACAGTTGCAGGGGGAAAAGGAGGGCAGCAGCACGACGAGGGTGGGTGGCAGCAGTAGCAGGAGACGACGGGGCGACGAGGGAGGGCAGGGCACGTCAAGTCCCAAGGGAATCGTGCCAATATTCTGAGCTGCCACCCACCACCACTACCACCAAACCAACCAGCCCCCGCCACACACCCCACAGGAAAAGCAGCAACAAACCCCCCACCACCACAGCACCCGCCACCACAGCACCCGCCACCACACGGTGAAAGTAGGAACGCATTACGATTGTTTTTTCAGTTCCATAACAATGATGTTGACGCAATTCCTTTAACTACCACTGCTGCTGCCACTAAGAGAGCGGCAGGCACGGCCATGTATGCAAAATACATCCAAAAAGAGAGTAAGAATGCAAAGAGTGCACAAAAACTATCCTTCCATGCACACATCAGGGAACACAGTCTGCTTGTTCACTATTTCCTCTTTCTTTTTTATTTTAAACATTTTGTTGTTACACAGCTGGGTACAGGAGTAGACGGCCTCTGACTCCTGTCAGAGAGCTTTCCCTTCCCATACATCATAGCAAGCTTTACCCTACCTGTTTTTCCTTAGAACGTGACCCGTCAATCAGTTTTACTTCGAGGTTCCCAATTACTGCAGGGTGAACAGGGGCGGACGAACAGTTATGGATTGGTTCCCAGTCAATCCTCCCAGTTTTTTTTTTGTCTCGGGTCGCATTAGTGTGTGTATCTTGCGTGCAGCGTTGTCTGTGTATATGTATGTGCACGAGTGGGCGCGCGTGTATGTATCTAATTACTACGGGCCACCGCAGGATGTAGCTCCCAGAAACTGTTTACCTGCTTGATACCTGTTCCCAGGTGCCTATTGACTAGTAGGCAAACAAGGGGCATGAGGTGTCTGATCCGCCCGGGATTCAAATTCGGGAACTATGGCTGAGAATCGAAAGTCGTTCACCGCTTGACCACGGAACTTTTATTAGCTTGGCTCACTTCTGGTGTTGCTGCTACTGCCGCTACTTCTGGTGTTGCTGCTACTTCCGGTGTTGCGGCTACTGTCACAATAGTCCCGGGTGTCTATTGTCCAGATGATTGTTGCCCCTCCTCATTGTTTCTGTCTCGTTGATTCCATCGTGATTGTTGGTGGTGCCATTGGCGCTACTGTTAGTGCCACTGCCGCTACTGTTAGTGCCACTGCCGCTACTGTTAGTGCCACTGCCGCTACTGTTAGTGCCACTGCCGCTACTGTTAGTGTCACTGGCGCTACTGTCGGTGCCACTGGCGCTACTGTTGGTGCCACTGGCGCTACTGTTGGTGCTACTGTCGTTACTGTTGGTGCTACTGTCGCTACTGTTGGTGCTACTGTCGCTACTGTTGGTGCTACTGCTTGATACCTGCTTGATGGGGTTCTGGGAGTTGTTCTACTCCCCAAGCCCGGCCCGAGGCCAGGTTTGATTTGTGAGAGTTTGGTCCACCAGGCTGTTGCTTGAAGCGGCCTGCAGGCCCACATATACACCACAGCCCGGTTGGTCCGACACTCCTTGAAGAAAACAATCTAGTTTCCTCTTGAAGATGTCCACGGTTGTTCCGGCAATATTTCTTATGCTCGCTGGGAGGACGTTGAACAACCGGGGACCTCTGATGTTTATACAGTGTTCTCTGATTGTGCCTATGGCACCTCTGCTCTTCGCTGGTTCTATTCTGCATTTTCTTCCATATCGTTCACTCCAGTACGTTGTTATTTTACTGTGTAGATTTGGGACTTGTCCCTCCAGTATTTTCCATGTGTATATTATTTGATATCTCTCTCGTCTCCTTTCTAGTGAGTACATTTGGAGAGCTTTGAGACGATCCCAATAATTCAGGTGCTTTATCTCGTCTATGCGTGCCGTATATGTCCTCTGAATTCCCTCTATTTCAGTAATCTCTCCTGCTCTGAAGAGGGAAGTGAGTACTGAGCAGTACTCAAGACGGGACAACGCGAGCCAGGGACAAGTGATTTGAATAGTACAACCATTGGCTGTACAACCATTACTGTTGGTGTTACTGCCGCTACTGCTACTTTAGCGTTAGTCCTGTGGTGTTATTTATGCTGTTATTAATATCCTTTGTATGTCTGCTGTTTCTGGTAGTAGTATTGAGGCTTCTCCTGGTGTTGCTTGTGCGGTGTTGCTTCTCCTGGGTGTTAGTGTATTCTTCCTGGTGTTACTGGTGCGGTGTTGCTTCTCCTGGTGTTGCTGTTCTCCTGTGCGGTGTTGCTTCTCCTGGTGTTGCTTGTGCGGTGTTGCTTCTCCTGGTGTTGCTTGTGCGGTGTTGCTTCTCCTGGTGTTGGTGCTGTGTTGCTTCTCCTGGTGTTGCTTGTGCGGTGTTGCTTCTCCTGGTGTTGCTTGTGCGGTGTTGCTTCTCCTGGTGTTACTGGTGCTGTGTTGCTTCTCCTGGTGTTGCTTGTGCGGTGTTGCTTCTCCTGGTGTTGCTTGTGCGGTGTTGCTTCTCCTGGTGTTACTGGTGCTGTGTGTTGCTTCTCCTCCTGGTGTTGCTTGTGCGGTGTTGCTTCTCCTGGTGTTGCTTGTGCGGTGTTGCTTCTCCTGGTGTTGCTGGTGCGGTGTTGCTTCTCCTGGAGCACCTGTGTACTAACCTGGCCTGGGGCCACACTTCCCTGTTGATTGTCTGTTCGCTGAGAGTGTCTTCCTAGCCGGCAAGTACACCACCTTGAGGTGCTTCCGGGGCTTGGCGACCCCGCGGCCCGGTCCTCAACCAGGCCTCCTCGTTGCTGGACTGGTCAACCAGGCTGATGGACGCGGCTGCTCGCAGTATAACGTACGAGTCACAGCCTGGTTGATCAGGTATCCTTTGGAGGTGTTTGTCAAGTTCTCTCTTGAACACTGTGAGGGGTCGGCCAGTTATGCCCCTTATGTGTAGTGGAAGCGTGTTGAACAGTCTCGGGCCTCTGATGTTGATAGAGTTCTCTCTCAGAGTACCTGTTGCACCTCTGCTCTTCAACGGGGGTATTCTGCACATCCTGCCATGCCTTCTGGTCTTATGTGATGTTATTTCTGTGTGCAGGTTTGGGATCAGAGCCCCCCTAATATTTTCCACGTGTAAATTATTATGTATCTCTCCCGCCTGCGCTCAAGAGAATACAGATTTAGGCTCTTTAGTCGGTCCCAATAGTTTAGATGTTTTACTGAGTGGATTCTAGCAGTAAAGGATCTCTGCACGCTCTCCAGTTCACCACCCTGCCATCATAGCCAGACTGATCTACTAACTCGACCCAGAAGTTGCCAGCTTCGCACATGAAAACTTTGCCATGTTGTTCCAGCAATACTTCTCACACTGGCAGGATGGTGGCAATGTCGTGACCCTCTGACATTTACACTATGTTCTCTTAATTGTGGTGATGACGCCACGTCTTGATATTCCGGCTGTTCTTACACTTCCTAACATCTCTTTCACGCCAGCATGTTGTAATATGTTATTACAGGTGCGGCTGTTGCTATAGTTGATATTATGCCCACTGTTGCCGTCTCCTCTCTTCTTGTGGCTCTTGATGCTACTTGTTGCGCTCTTTATGTCTTTAGTATTAATGTTGCTGCTGGCTTTACTCTCGGTGTTGCTGCTGGCTTTACTCTCGGTGTTGCTGCTGGCTTTACTCTCGGTGTTGCTGCTGGCTTTACTCTCGGTGTTGCTGCTGGCTTTACTGTCGGTGTTGCTGCTGGCTTTACTGTCGGTGTTGCTGCTGGCTTTACTGTCGGTGTTGCTGTTGGCTTTACTGTCGGTGTTGCTGTTGGCTTTACTGTCGGTGTTGCTGCTGGCTTTACTGTCGGTGTTGCTGCTGACTTTACTGTCGGTGTTGCTGCTGACTTTACTGTCGGTGTTGCTGCTGGCTTTACTGTCGGTGTTGCTGCTGGCTTTACTGTCGGTGTTGCTGCTGGCTTTACTCTCGGTGTTGCTGCTGGCTTTACTGTCGGTGTTGCTGTTGGCTTTACTCTCGGTGTTGCTGCTGGCTTTACTGTCGGTGTTGCTGCTGGCTTTACTCTCGGTGTTGCTGCTGGCTTTACTGTCGGTGTTGCTGCTGGCTTTACTCTCGGTGTTGCTGCTGGCTTTACTGTCGGTGTTGCTGCTGGCTTTACTCTCGGTGTTGCTGTTGGCTTTACTGTCGGTGTTGCTGCTGGCTTTACTCTCGGTGTTGCTGCTGGCTTTACTGTCGGTGTTGCTGCTGGCTTTACTGTCGGTGTTGCTGCTGGCTTTACTGTCGGTGTTGCTGCTGGCTTTACTCTCGGTGTTGCTGCTGGCTTTACTCTCGGTGTTGCTGTTGGCTTTACTCTCGGTGTTGCTGCTGGCTTTACTGTCGGTGTTGCTGCTGGCTTTACTCTCGGTGTTGCTGCTGGCTTTACTCTCGGTGTTGCTGCTGGCTTTACTCTCGGTGTTGCTGCTGGCTTTACTCTCGGTGTTGCTGTTGGCTTTACTGTCGGTGTTGCTGCTGGCTTTACTCTCGGTGTTGCTGCTGGCTTTACTGTCGGTGTTGCTGCTGGCTTTACTGTCGGTGTTGCTGCTGGCTTTACTGTCGGTGTTGCGGGAGCAGCTACTGTCGGTGTCGCGGGAGCAGCTACTGTCGGTGTCGCGGGAGCAGCTACTGTCGTGTCGCGGGAGCAGCTACTGTCGGTGTCGCGGGAGCAGCTACTGTCGGTGTCGCGGGAGCAGCTACTGTCGGTGTCGCGGGAGCAGCTACTGTCGGTGTCGCGGGAGCAGCTACTGTCGGTGTCGCGGGAGCAGCTACTGTCGGTGTCGCGGGAGCAGCTACTGTCGGTGTTGCGGGAGCAGCTACTGTCGGTGAACTGCATCCAGTACCACCACTGTAAGAGGCAGCTAATAGGGAAATATTACAGAGCGCCGCTTTATACCTGTATGCAGATGTCCGGTGCTTACTGGGATGTGAGCATCCTCAGGCTCCGTGTGTCAGTCCTGCCGGACACCTGCTGCATGTGGGAGTGCTTGTACTGCCCGAGCCCGGCCCGGGGCCAGGCTGGGCTTGCTGAGAGCTTGGTCCAAGCGCCTGTACTGCCCGAGCCCGGCCCGGGGCCAGGCTGGGCTTGCTGAGAGCTTGGTCCAAGCGCCTGTACTGCCCGAGCCCGGCCCGGGGCCAGGCTGGGCTTGCTGAGAGCTTGGTCCAAGCGCCTGTCCTGTCCGGCTAGTTGTCAGGCTCGTTCATGCCAAACCAGAGTGACCATGGCACAGTCGATCGTTACCTTCCTAGTAGTAAAATTCGGTTCGGCAGGAGGAAGGGCTAGAGTGATTGTTTACATTGACCGCTTAGGCTTTCTTTTGTGTTGACTGACTGCTTTGGTGTGAAGGTCACTACACGTTTAGAACTGCACCACGAGAGTGTGTACTCTAGACCGGGTGCACCAACCCCGTCAACTGTGACCCCGCTCTCCTGCACCATGGCTGCTTGCCACACGGTCAACACGGGGGGAAGTCTGCAGGTGTTGGTGTCTGGGGATTAACGCTTACGTTAATCAAGGTGGTGACGTAATACACACACACACACACACACACACACACACACACACACACACACACACACACACACACACACACACACACACACACACACACACACACACTACCTGGACCTGGGGACCTGGTAGCCTGGGCCCAGATTCATGAAGCAGTTACGCAAGTACTTACTAACCTATACATCTGTCCTCAATCTTTGGCGGCTCTGTTTACAATTATTATAAAGTTAGTGAGCTCCGAAGCACCAGGAGGCTGTTTATAACAATAACAACAGTTGATTGGGAAGTTTTCATGCTTGTAAACTGTTTAATAAATGTAATCAAAGGCGTCAAAAACTGAGGAAAGGTGTACACGTTCGTAAGTACTTGCGTAACTGCTTCGTGAATGCGGTTCCTGGTGGATAGACCGCAGGACTCTTAATTATGTGGCGCGGGTTCGATTCCCGCACCAGGCAGAAACAAATGGGCAAAGTTTCTTTGACCCTGAATGCCCCTGTTACCTAGCAGTAAATAGGTACCTTGCAGTTAGTCAGCTGTCACGGGCTGCTTAAAGGGGGGTGTATGTGTGGTGTGGAGAAAAAAAAGTAGTAAATAGTTGATTGACAGTTGAGAGGCGGGCCGAAAGAGCAAAGCTCAACCCCCGCAAGCACAGCTAGGCGAGTACAACTAGATGAATACACATACACAGATGAAAAAGGGAAAACAGAAAGAAACCAATTACTCGAACAAGCCACACACGTGTTAGAAATACATGCCAAAGCGTCACGGATAATGAACAGAAAGATAGCATTAAAAAGTGGAGTGTTTGAGGCAGATTGTAAACACGGCCTAAAATGTAGATATATGATATGCTCAAGAGCCCAATAAGTCTGAGAAACTGCAAACGAGCCGAGTGAGAGTTAAGAGGCGCACGCCAGAGCTGAAGCCAAACCCCTTAAGTGTAACTACCTGAACCCACACACAAGGCCATTTAAGCCACTGAATGGATTCCACAAAACTTAAAACATTAAATATTACGAAATATGTCGGAAGAATAAAATCAAAGGACACATATCACAGCATATTGATAAGTATGCGCTTCACTAACACAACAACACAGGCAACAGTGAGAGTCATAGAGATATATGCAAGTGGCCGTCAGTCTGAGTGGTTACATTATTATTATTACGTAGGTACATACATTTATGCAAATACCCTAGAGTCTAGCGTAATTGCTCTTGACGTCACATAGTCTAGGCCCTAGACTATAGTGAGGCCCGCGGCTTCCCTAGTGAAGCCCGCGGCTTCCCTAGTGAAGACGGCCAAGTTGCTGTCCCACACAGCGAGGAAAGGACGACGGGGGCATTTCAAGAGGGAAAATTGATCCTGGTCGCTATTTGCGAACCATTGATACACTCACAAAAATCGTCTGTCTGAATGAGAATCATTAAAATTGCATTTTACGCAATTTCAAAGATCTTTTTCCATGTAGAGTGAACCTAAATTATCCAAAATGATCGTCTTCTCGTTTTCCTTTTGATATTAACAACATTGGTTCCGCGGTTGGCTTTGCGTCATCTCGGGCCAACGAGCCCCGTTTGTTTCCTAAATGATGTGGGAAATCGACTTCAATCGATATTTGTTTGGATTAGCCACTTTCCTGGCCGTTCCCGCGGGTGATCTGCGTGTCTGAATGGTGGGGGCCAGGAAGGGAGGGAGGGGGAAAGGAGAGGGGAGGGGAGGGGGGGGGAGAGGGGAGGGGAGGGAGGGGGAGAGGGGAGGGAGGGGAGGGGGGGAGGGAGGGGGAGAGGGGAGGAGAGGGAGGGGGAGAGGGGAGGGGAGGGAGGGGGAGAGGGGAGGGGGGGGAGGGGGAGGGGGAGAGGGGAGGGGAGGGAGAGGGGAGGGAGGGAGGGGAAAGGAGAGGGGAGGGAGGGGGAAAGGAGAGGGGAGGGAGGGGGAAAGGAGAGGGGAGGGAGGGGGAGAGGGGAGGGGAGGAAGGTGAGGGAAAGGCAAGGGAGGAGGCAAGGGGCTGGAAGGTTATGGAGGGGGGGGGGGGGGGGGGTCAGGTGGACCAAGCAACAGGTGGTGCGGCATGATGCAACCCATCCCCCCTCCCCAAACACCCAGTAACCCCCCACCTCCCAATACACACACACTCGGCTCCTCAACACAGCCACACAGCGCCTTTAATCGCGGAACATGTAATAAACCGCCTTGGGTGGAGCAGTGGAGCCACGGCGGCCCTCGCTCCCCCTCGCAGGGAAACCCACCAACAGGGGGGCACTGCAGGCGGCCCGGTCTCCGACCAGACCTCCCGGCTGGTCGTCTGGTCAACCAGGCTGTTGGACGCGGCTGCTCGTAGCCTGACGTATGGATCACAGCCTGGTTGATCAGGATGGAATCAAGTGTGTGAGAGGGAGGGAGGGAGGGAGGGCAGCAAGCTGTGAGTAGCGTAGTGGACAACAATCGCATCGATGAAGTAACAATTTTAACCACCAGGGGTGAAGGGTAACACGAGAGGCACACTAGTCCACTACTTTGGGACTCGTGCCACGCTCTGTGATAATAACTGGTTATTTGGTGGGCTGTGAGAGCAGTCTCTGGCCACCACAGGGGCTGTGAGAGCAGTCTCTGGTCCCACAGGGGCTGTGAGAGCAGTCTCTGGCCACCACAGGGGCTGTGAGAGCAGTCTCTGGCCACCACAGGGGCTGTGAGAGTGGTCTCTGGTCACCACAGGGGTTGTGAGAGCAGTCTCTGGTCACCACAGGGGCTGTGAGAGCAGTCTCTGGTCACCACAGGGGCTGTGAGAGTGGTCTCTGGTCACCACAGGGGTTGTGAGAGTGGTCTCTGGTCACCACAGGGGTTGTGAGAGTGGTCTCTGGTCACCACAGGGGTTGTGAGAGCAGTCTCTGGCCACCACAGGGGTTGTGAGAGCAGTCTCTGGTCCCACAGGGGCTGTGAGAGCAGTCTCTGGCCACCACAGGGGCTGTGAGAGCAGTCTCTGGCCACCACAGGGGCTGTGAGAGTGGTCTCTGGTCACCACAGGGGTTGTGAGAGCAGTCTCTGGTCACCACAGGGGCTGTGAGAGCAGTCTCTGGTCACCACAGGGGCTGTGAGAGTGGTCTCTGGTCACCACAGGGGTTGTGAGAGTGGTCTCTGGTCACCACAGGGGTTGTGAGAGCAGTCTCTGGCCACCACAGGGGCTGTGAGACAAGCTGCAGCCCCCGCTGGCAGAAATATGAGGATGGAACTGGTATTCAAGGAGATATAAGCGGCGGGAGAGAGAGGGGAGGGGGTAATCAGGAAAGAAGGCTTGGGGGGGGGGAGAGGTGAAGGAAAGAGGGGAGGGAAGGGGTCGGGAGAGGGAGGTAAGGGAGTGAGGGAAGGGAGGAGAGCGCAGGAGACGCAAGAAAAGCAACGCTCATGCCAATGATGATGAGGCAGGATGAGGCACTTGACAAGAATGTGAGGATACAGGACGGTGGAAAAAAACTGTGCGGATGGCTGAAGCAAAGGTGTGGGAGATGGGCGATAGGTGAGCATGGACAGGTGAGGCGAGGAGGGAGCATAGACAGGTGAGGCGAGGAGGGGAGCATATGGACAGGTGGACGAGGACGTACCTGGTTGACCGTCTGCTGCAGGATGGCGCACTTATCCGGCTTGACAGAGAGTGAGCTCATGTCAGAGGCGATGCTGGCTTGGATTAACTCTGCCAGCTCCTCGATGTACGTGTTCTCCTGCTCTCTGCGTCGCTTCTCATTAAGGCACTTGTTACTGCAAAACCAGAGAGGGAACCCATCAACAACCGTCACCAGGGGCATGGGTAGAGAGAGACAGGTGTAGGGACACATTCACGCTACCAGGAGTGCAGTGCTTTACAGGTGTAGGGACACATTCACGCTATCAGGAGTGCAGTGCTTTACAGGTGTAGGGACACATTCACGCTACCAGGAGTGCAGTGCTTTACAGGTGTAGGGACACATTCACGCTATCAGGAGTGCAGTGCTTTACAGGTGTAGGGACACATTCACGCTACCAGGAGTGCAGTGCTTTACAGGTGTAGGGACACATTCACGCTACCTGGAGTGCATTGGGGGGGGGGGGGGGGGGGGGAAAGAGACAGGTGTAGGACACATTCACACTACCAGGCTACCAGGAGTGCAGTGCTTTACAGATGTAGGACACATTCACACTACCAGGAAGGGAAGGGAACTATGAGAAGAAAGCGTCATGCCATTACGACTGTATAGGACTTGAGAAGGGGGGGGGCAGGATAAGAATTTGGGTTGGAACGGGGGGAAGGATGGGAAGGGGGGGAAGGATGGGAAGGGGGGGAGGATGGGAAGGGGGGGGGGAGGATGGGAAGGGGGGGGGGTAGGATGGGAAGGGGGGGAGGATGGGAAGGGGGGGGAAGGATGAGACAGGGAAAATGTAGTAGAGACAGTAGATCATACTGCAACCCATCCTCCTCTATAGATAATACAGGTATGTTATCATCTAGGCTAACAGGCTAACAGGTATGTTAGCCTGGGCCGAGTATGGAAGCCAGTATGGCATAGTCATAGACAGAGGCATACTGGGACGCCAGCACATATTGGAACCCTCTAAGAATGAACGCCAATTAGACAAGATTGACGGTTCTTCAACGTCCGCCAGCAACAGGAAATTTATAGCAAAAAGAGTTTTGAAACTTTGGCACAATGAGTTGTCGTGGAGGGCCACGGGGCGTGTGTCGCAGATGGGGGAGGATGGAGGATGGGAGACTAGCTACTGGATACACAAATATGCAACACCCAGTGGGGGTGTGGAGCTTTCAGTTGCGTACTATTGAAGCTTGTTCGCATTTGAGTTGCTCACGTGGTCCCACAAAGCGAGGTGATTCGATGAAATATCTATGCCAGAGTTGACCAAAGAGCGCTGTCGGATGTTGGGCAAATAGTCTCACGACTTCCAACATTTTTGTAGAGTCGTGTGGTCTAGTGGTTAAAGAACCAGGTACGCTACGCCAAGAGCACTATGCACAATGGTGCATAGTGCTCTTGGCTGTCTGGGTTCGAATCCTTCTGGGGTGTGGAGTTCTCAGTTGCATATTGGCTTGGGGACAATTCAAGCTTGTTCGCAAATCAATATCTATATAAATAAAGAATGTAAATGTTCGTTTGTTCAAAATTGCTAATCTCCGAAAGTTCTTCACCGATTACTTTGAAATTTTCACACAACGTTCCATTCACATCCGAGCGGGTTTTTATATACATACTATATAGATGTCACGTCTGCGATGGGAGAAAAACATGTTTTTTTTAAAGCTGTGTTTTTCATGTGAGGGAAATTTTCGAAACCTCCTTACCGATTGCTTTGAAATTTTGACACAACATTGCATTCGAATTAGGCGCGCGTTTTTCTATACCTACTATATTCATGCCTCACCTGTGACAGGAAATTTTTTTTTTTTTTTTAAAAACAACGCCATCTGTTGCACGTAACAGCAACACACGCTATACTAAATATGTTACAATTCCATTTCAATGTTTCCGATTGCATTGATGAATTGAATTTTCATAGATTTCGATTTATTTTAATTATAATTTAATTATTTTGTGTGACACTGCGTTAGGATTGAGCTGTGTTGTTTACCATAACGTTCATTTCGTGAGTATAGTTGATTTTTTTCGTTGTTTTTCATTTCTTTTTTTAACCTTTTCTTGTATCTCAGTGATAGGAACATTAGATCATTTGATGTTCCCAGCTTTCTGAAAGGAACATCAGATCATTTGGGATTGCATCGGACGAGGGAGTAGGGAATGGTGGGAGAACGAGGGGACGGGGAGTTGGGGGATGATGGGGACAAGTGGACAGGGGAATGGAGAATGGTGGGGAGGACAAGGGGACAGGAGAGTGGGAGAAGGTGGGGAAGACGAGGGAATGGGGAAGGGGGGGGGGAATGGTAGGGAGGACTGGGAGACAGGGAAAGGTTGCTGTGGCCGGGTACAGCTAGTATAATTATATGTGTGTGTGTGTATTATATATATATATATATATATATATATATATATATATATATATATATATATATATATATATATATATATATATATATATATATATTACAGATCTCTCAGATTTATACCAGTACGGGGTCAGGTGAAAAAACAAATAGAATAAAGGAAAAAGGCAAGGAGATAAATAGGGGATAATAGGGGACGAAGCACATACAAAGATTAATCGGGTGTAATCGGATTACACCCAGTTTGACGGGTGTAATAGGCCTATTATGTTGAACAGTGACTTCTGTGTTGGCATCGTTATGTTCCGGTCTTGTTCTTACTCTCATGGTGGGTAGAGTAAATAGTTCCGTGATTTGGGTGTTCATGGTAGGTTGTTCTATTCTTATGTTCCTGGCGTTCCGCGAGCGCTATGTCATGGGTTCGTATCCTGGCCGGGGAGGATTTACTGGGCGCAATTCCTTAACTGTAGCCTCTGTTTAACGCAACAGTAAAATGTGTACTTGGATGAAAAAACGATTCTTCGCGGCGGGGATCGTATTCCAGGGACCTGCCCGAAACGCTACGCGTACTAGTGGCTGTACAAGAATGTTACAACTCTTGTATATATCTAAAAAAAAAAAAAAAAAAAAAATTGGATTGCTTCAAGAATTTGTAATCTTCTTCCATCTTGGATTTTGTCTATTATACAAGTGTTTTTATTCGGCATTTCTCTTGTTAGGGTGATGTCATGGGCGTGTCTGTCATGTCTGTCATCTTCAATCCGGTGCCCCTAGGAATCACATGAGACAAGAATCACACACACACACACACACACACACAATATATATATATATGTCGTACCTAATAGCCAGAACGCACTTCTCAGCCTACTATTCAAGGCCCGATTTGCCTAATAAGCCAAGTTTTCATGAATTAATGTTTTTTCGTCTACCTAACCTACCTAACCTAACCTAACCTAGCTTTTTTTGGCTACCTAACCTAACCTTACCTATAAATATAGGTTAGGTTAGGTTAGGTAGGGTTGGTTAGGTTCGGTCATATATCTACGTTAATTTTAACTCCAATAAAATAAAATTGACCTCATACATGGAGAAAAGGGTTGCTTTATCATTTCATAAGAAAAAAATTATAGTAAATATATTAATTCAGGAAAACTTGGCTTACTAGGCAAATCTGGCCTTGAATAGTAGGCTGAGAAGTGAGTTCTGGCTACTAGGTACGACATATATATATATATATATATATATATATATATATATATATATATATATATATATATATATATATATATACTAGGTACTAGGTATATATATACTATACTAGTATATATATATATACTAGGTACGACATATATATATATATATATATATATATATATATATATATATATATATATATATATATATATATATATATATGTCGTACCTAGTATATATATATATACTAGTATAGTATATATATACCTAGTACCTAGTATATATATATATATATATATATATATATATATATATATATATATATATATATATATATATAACTTGGTAACACATATATATATATATATATATATATATATATATATATATATATATATATATATATATATATATAATGTCGTACCTAGTAGCCAGAACTCACTTCTCAGCCTACTATGCAAGGCCCGATTTGCCTAATAAGCCAAGTTTTCATGAATTAATTGTTTTTCGACTACCTAACCTACCTAACCTAACCTAACCTAACTTTTTCGGCTACCTAACCTAACCTAACCTATAAAGATAGGTTAGGTTAGGTAGGGTTGGTTAGGTTCGGTCATATATCTACGTCAATTTAAACTCCAATAAAAAAAATGACCTCATATATAATGAAATGGGTAGCTTTATCATTTCATAAGAAAAAATTAGAGAAAATATATTAATTCAGGAAAACTTGGCTTATTAGGCAAATCGGGCCGTGCATAGTAGGCATAGAAGTGCGTTCTGGCTACTAGGTACGACATATATATATATATATATATATATATATATATATATATATATATATATATATATATATATATATATATATATATATTATATATGCGTATACGGTGGCATCTCTGACAGGGTTTGGGGGAATTTTCTACTCCCCCGAGGCCGGCATGGGGCCAGGTTCGCCTTGTGATAACTTGGTCCAACAGGCTGTTGTTTGGAGCGGCCCGCAGGTCCACATATCCACTACAGCCTGGTTGGCCTGCCACTTCTTGCAAAAACGTGTGCATGACACGTAATTAACATATGATATATGCTGATATAATGACATAATGCACATTTACTGACGTCATATTGATATAGTAGTTATTACAGCAATAACTGCAATGACGCGAGTAATGATAGACCCAAGAAATAATTTATGACGCCAACAATAATGGGAGACACCAACGCAGAGCCGCCAAGAGTACACATTGATTACCAGTTGATTGAGAGTTGAGAGGCGGGACCAAAGAGCCAAAGCTCAATCCCCCGCAAACACAATTAGGGGAGTACAATTAGGTGAGTACATTCATAGTACCACCAACAGTGCCAGCAACAGCAGTAGTACCAGCGGGAGCAGTGGTTTAACCAGTAGCAGAAGTAACAGCAACAGTAGATGAAGTAGCAGTAACAGCATCACCGTAACAGCGTGATGACGCAACATGTGCATCACGGGGCCAGAACCCCCCCCCCCACCCCAGTGTCGCGAGACGCAAGCACAACAGGAGAGTCCAGCCAGACACTCTCAGTGAAAAGTGTGAGGGCCGAGCCTCAAGCGTGACGTCGACGGCCGGGTTCCCACCGGAGATGTGTGACGAGACAATTAGCATCGCCAGTGACACTCCCGCTACACCTCAAGCCCTCAGGGCTCACTTAACTTCTTACTGTTGTTGAAACAAAAAAAAATCCCCAAATTTATTTTCATTTTTTTTCATGTTCAGATTACGTCCATATTCGGGCAAACGGCCAAAAGCGGCGTTCTTTTTAAGAGGACAGGTTGCAGGAGCAACCAGCCAGTCCCTTCTTGAGGGTATCTTGAGGTTATCTTGAGATGATTTCGGGGCTTTTTAGTGTCCCCGCGGCCCGGTGCTCGACCAGGCCTCCACCCCCAGGAAGCAGCCCGTGACAGCTGACTAACTCCCAGGTACCTATTTACTGCTAGGTAACAGGGGCATTCAGGGTGAAAGAAACTTTGCCCATTTGCTTCTGCCTCGTGCGGGAATCGAACCCGCGCCACAGAATTACGAATCCTGCGCGCTATCCACCAGGCTACGAGGCCCCCTTAACATATTAATATCCAGTAGCCAATCACTGTTGGGTGAACGGAGGCGAATCATTAACGTGTTACTACTTTACAGTCATCTGAATGAAATTATCAACACTATTACAGTGACTACTGTGTGATGACGAGAACAGTCAGGGATCAACGCGGCAGTTTACACAAAATAATAAAAATATATATATACGTTTAACTAGTATATATATTATTGTATACTATACTTGGTGGTATTGTCTGGCTTATTATCTGATGGACTGGCTAGGCTAGGTGGCGCGCTCGTTCCCTCCACCACACTGAAACACGACTCTCACCATCTGATAGGTAAAGGAAGAGGCTTAGTATAGCACTAGATATGAGCTCATATATACAACAGCTCTCACTCGCTACACCTCACACTAGACACATTTCACACTCGCTACACCTCACACTTGGCACACCTCACAATAGACATCTCTCACTCGCTACACCTCACACTAGACACAGCTCACACTCGCTACACCTCACACTAGACACAGCTCACACTCGCTACACCTCACACTAGACACATCTCACACTCGCTACACCTCACACTTGGCACACCTCACAATAGACATCTCTCACTCGCTACACCTCACACTAGACACAGCTCACACTCGCTACACCTCACACTAGACACAGCTCACACTCGCTACACCTCACACTAGACACATCTCACACTAGACACATTTCACACTCGCTACACCTAACACTTGGCACACCTCACACTAGACACAGCTCATACTCGCTACACCTCACAATAGACACAGCTCACACTCGCTACACCTCACACTAGACACAGCTCACACTCGCTACACCTCACACTAGACACAGCTCACACTCGCTACACCTCACACTTGGGACGAACACAATGCACTAAGGCCCACCTTCCAAAGTGCCGCTGTTTACCCCACTCGTCGGCCGCTCACTTTGTACCTTGATGTCAAACTGACTCTTGCCATATTTGAGAGTTATGTTCAGCATTATACAAATCTCTCTCCTGGTTGATACCTGGTTGATACCTGGTTGATACCTGGTTGATACCTGGTTGATTTTCAATACCTGGTCCTCTTCAATTGCAGTACATGTTAACTATGACACGCTAATTTGTGAAGACAAAATATAAGAACCGAAAAGCATTTGACTCATTTGATGTTTTAGGCTCATTAGTCACCTATGACTAATTCCTTATAAGAGGAATGAAGTACCTCAGAGGATCACTACTACACAAAAATGTACATATGCTGGTTAGCATTGTAACTGTGTGGCCACGTCTGTGGTAGAAAAAAATATGATATGGTTATTATGAAAGGATACGTGTGGTTGGGGGAGAGGGTGGGGGGGGGGGGGGGGAAGGGGAGAAAAGCCGACATTAGATTTAGTAAGGTGGCCTCCGGGTGTGGCCAGGTGGCCTCCGGGTGTGGCCAGGTGGCCTCCGGGTGTGGCCAGGTGGCCTCCGGGTGTGGCCAGGTGGCCTCCGGGTGTGGCCAGGTGGCCTCCGGGTGTGGCCAGGTGGCCTCCGGGTGTGGCCAGGTGGCCTCCGGGTGTGGCCAGGTGGCCTCCGGGTGTGGCCAGGTGGCCTCCGGGTGTGGCCAGGTGGCCTCCGGGTGTGGCCAGGTGGCCTCCAGGTGTGGCCAGGTGGCCTCCGGGTGTGGCCAGGTGGCCTCCGGGTGTGGCCAGGTGGCCCCGGGTGTGGCCAGGTGGCCCCGGGTGTGGCCAGGTGACCCCCAGGTGTGGCGACCAAGCCACCCGGATGGCCACAGTTCCAGCGTGGTAAAGGACAGTGTTGAGTGTCCCATACTGACGCAGCACACGGCCCCCCCCGGCCCCCACACTCCCCACACTGTTTCTTCCACAGTGTGGGGCCCCCTCCCCCCCCCCCGGCCCCCACACTCCCCACACTGTTTCTTCCACAGTGTGGGGCCCCCTCCCCCCCCCCCCGGCCCCCACACTCCCCACACTGTTTCTTCCACAGTGTGGGGCCCCCTCCCCCCCCCCGGCCCCCACACTCCCCACACTGTTTCTTCCACAGTGTGGGGTCCCCTCCCCCCCCCAGCCCCTTGCACGACCCTCCACTCCCAAGTCTCATTATATTTATAGCGTGCAATCATCATTTCACTTTGTAAAAATCATCAAAGGAACATTCTCAGAAAAGGTTCAGGACGTTAGAGTGGTGTTCAATCCCACAATGCTCTCTTTCCCCCAACAAGTCACCCGGCGCCTTACATGGAGATCACTGCAGATCATATTAAATTATTTTTGTATTTAAATTCCCGTTCTCAATGGACCAGGTTATACCCCCCCCCCAACACACACAATGACAGACCCTTGCAATAATCTAAAGGTATATTGAAAGATAGAGATTCAACAGAAGGTCCAGATTTCAAATTAGTAAGAAATCAGATTGGGAGCCTGAGGGAGGCACCGTGGACCACTACCACTGGGAGCCTGAGGGAGGCACCGTGGGCCACTACCACTGGGAGCCTGAGGGAGGCACCGTGGGCCACTACCACTGGGAGCCTGAGGGAGGCACCGTGGGCCACTACCACTGGGAGCCTGAGGGAGGCACCGTGGGCCACTACCACTGGGAGCCTGAGGGAGGCACTATGGACCACTACCACTGGGAGCCTGAGGGAGGCACTATGGACCACTACCACTGGGAGCCTGAGGGAGGCACCGTGGACCACTACCACTGGGAGCCTGAGGGAGGCACCGTGGACCACTACCACTGGGAGCCTGAGGGAGGCACCGTGGGCCACTACCACTGGGAGCCTGAGGGAGGCACCGTGGGCCACTACCACTGGGAGCCTGAGGGAGGCACCGTGGGCCACTACCACTGGGAGCCTGAGGGAGGCACCGTGGACCACTACCACTGGGAGCCTGAGGGAGGCACCGTGGACCACTACCACTGGGAGCCTGAGGGAGGCACCGTGGGCCACTACCACAGGGAGCCTGAGGGAGGCACCGTGGGCCACTACCACTGGGAGCCTGAGGGAGGCACCGTGGACCACTACCACTGGGAGCCTGAGGGAGGCACCGTGGGCCACTGCCACTGGGAGCCTGAGGGAGGCACCGTGGACCACTACCACTGGGAGCCTGAGGGAGGCACCGTGGACCACTACCACTGGGAGCCTGAGGGAGGCACCGTGGGCCACTACCACTGGGAGCCTGAGGGAGGCACCGTGGACCACTACCACTGGGAGCCTGAGGGAGGCACCGTGGGCCACTACCACTGGGAGCCTGAGGGAGGCACCGTGGGCCACTACCACTGGGAGCCTGAGGGAGGCACCGTGGACCACTACCACTGGGAGCCTGAGGGAGGCACCGTGGGCCACTGCCACTGGGAGCCTGAGGGAGGCACCGTGGACCACTACCACTGGGAGCCTGAGGGAGGCACCGTGGGCCACTACCACTGGGAGCCTGAGGGAGGCACCGTGGGCCACTACCACTGGGAGCCTGAGGGAGGCACCGTGGGCCACTACCACTGGGAGCCTGAGGGAGGCACCGTGGGCCACTACCACTGGGAGCCTGAGGGAGGCACCGTGGGCCACTACCACTGGGAGCCTGAGGGAGGCACCGTGGGCCACTACCACTGGGAGCCTGAGGGAGGCACCGTGGGCCACTACCACTGGGAGCCTGAGGGAGGCACCGTGGACCACTACCACTGGGAGCCTGAGGGAGGCACCGTGGACCACTACCACTGGGAGCCTGAGGGAGGCACCGTGGGCCACTACCACTGGGAGCCTGAGGGAGGCACCGTGGACCACTACCACTGGGAGCCTGAGGGAGGCACCGTGGGCCACTGCCACTGGGAGCCTGAGGGAGGCACCGTGGGCCACTGCCACTGGGAGCCTGAGGGAGGCACCGTGGACCACTACCACTGGGAGCCTGAGGGAGGCACCGTGGACCACTACCACTGGGAGCCTGAGGGAGGCACCGTGGGCCACTACCACTGGGAGCCTGAGGGAGGCACCGTGGACCACTACCACTGGGAGCCTGAGGGAGGCACCGTGGGCCACTACCACTGGGAGCCTGAGGGAGGCACCGTGGGCCACTACCACTGGGAGCCTGAGGGAGGCACTGTGGGCCACTACCACTGGGAGCCTGAGGGAGGCACTGTGGGCCACTGCCACAGGGAGCCTGAGGGAGGCACCGTGGGCCACTACCACTGGGAGCCTGAGGGAGGCACTGTGGGCCACTACCACTGGGAGCCTTAGGGAGGCACCGTGGACCACTACCACTGGGAGCCTGAGGGAGGCACTGTGGGCCACTACCACTGGGAGCCTGAGAGAGGCACCGTGGGCCACCTGGTTGATACCTGGTTGATGGGGTTCTGGGAGTTCTTCTACTCCCCAAGCCCGGCCCGAGGCCAGGCTCGACTTGTGAGAGTTTGGTCCACCAGGCTGTTGCTTGGAGCGGCCCGCAGGGCCACGTACCCACCACAGCCCGGCTGATCCGGAACTTCTCTTAGAAAACCGTCCAGTTTTCTCTTGAAGATGTCCACGGTTGTTCCGGCAATATTTCTTATGCTCGCTGGGAGGACGTTGAACAACCGCGGACCCCTGATGTTTATACAGTGCTCTCTGATTGTGCCTATGGCACCTCTGCTCTTCACAGGTTCAATCTTGCATTTTCTTCCATATCGTTCACTCCAGTACGTTGTTATTTTACTGTGTAGATTTGGGACCTGACCCTCCAGTATTTTCCAGGTGTATATTATTTGGTATCTCTCTCGTCTCCTTTCTAGAGAGTACATTTGGAGAGCTTTGAGACGATCCCAATAATTTAGGTGTTTTATCTCGTCTATGCGTGCCGTATATGTTCTCTGTATTCCCTCTATTTCAGCAATCTCTCCTGCTCTGAAGGGGGAAGTGAGTACTGAGCAGTACTCGAGACGGGTACCACTACCGCCACTACCACTGGGAGCCTGAGGGAGGCACTGTGGGCCACTACCACTGGGAGCCTGAGGGAGGCACTGTGGGCCACTGCCACAGGGAGCCTGAGGGAGGCACCGTGGGCCACTACCACAGGGAGCCTGAGGGAGGCACCGTGGGCCACTACCACTGGGAGCCTGAGGGAGGCACCGTGGACCACTACCACTGGGAGCCTGAGGGAGGCACCGTGGACCACTACCACTGGGAGCCTGAGGGAGGCACCGTGGACCACTACCACTGGGAGCCTGAGGGAGGCACCGTGGACCACTACCACTGGGAGCCTGAGGGAGGCACCGTGGGCCACTACCACTGGGAGCCTGAGGGAGGCACCGTGGACCACTACCACTGGGAGCCTGAGGGAGGCACTATGGACCACTACCACTGGGAGCCTGAGGGAGGCACCGTGGGCCACTACCACTGGGAGCCTGAGGGAGGCACCGTGGGCCACTACCACTGGGAGCCTGAGGGAGGCACTGTGGGCCACTACCACTGGGAGCCTGAGGGAGGCACTGTGGGCCACTACCACTGGGAGCCTGAGGGAGGCACCGTGGGCCACTACCACTGGGAGCCTGAGGGAGGCACCGTAGACCACTACCACTGGGAGCCTGAGGGAGGCACCGTGGGCCACTACCACTGGAATCTAGTCATATTCATCGGCTAATGACTGCAGTTATTACCTAATGACCATAACTATGCATGCAACCTGTCCTCTTAAAACAACGTTGCTCTACGCCCGAATGCGCGCTATGGCCAAAATGGACATAATTTGAAATGAAATCGGCTCACGAAAGTGACGTACTGTCCCGTTTTCTGTTTTGAGTCCTCCGGCTAACTCGGTAAGGTTAGAAGAGGAAACTTTCAATTAACGGTTTTCTTCACATTTTGAAACCTTAGGAGAGCTTCCTGCCCTCCTAACCTACCCGAGGACTCTTGTGTTTTGGAAAAAAATTATTTTCAATTATTATTAATTTTCAAATTACAGTACGTCCATTTTGGTCATACAGCCAAATTCAAGACGTATTTTGTAAGAGGACAGGTTATACATGATACCTGGTTACCTGGTTGATGGGGTTCTGGGAGTTCTTCTACTCCCCAAGCCCGGACTGAGGCCAGGCATGACTTGTGAGAGTTTGGTCCACTAGGCTGTTGTTTGGAGCGGCCCGCAGGCCCACATATCCACCACAGCCCGGTTGGTCCGGCACTCCATCATGAGTTATATATCAATCTCATATTTATTTACAAATTCAGTTAATAATTAGCGAAATATTTCCACTATATTTATGATGATGGACTAGCGAGCACGGTCTTGACACCTGTCACTAGGAGCGACACCTGTCACTAGGAGGGACACCTGTCACTAGGAGCGACACCTGTCACTAGGAGCGACACCTGTCACTAGGAGCGACACATGTCACTAGGAGCGACACATGTCACTAGGAGCGACACATGTCACTAGGAGCGACACCTGTCACTAGGAGCGACACATGTCACTAGGAGCGACACCTGTCACTAGGAGCGACACCTGTCACTAGGAGCGACACCTGTCACTAGGAGCGACACATGTCACTAGGAGCGACACCTGTCACTAGGAGCGACACCTGTCACTAGGAGCGACACCTGTCACTAGGAGCGCTCGCTAGTATAGTTTCTCTTCCTTTATGGCTACTACAACATGTACACATCAACAAAAAACTAGCATGCCAATGGGTAACTTAAGAAGAAATACGAGAATACTACTTGCAAGAATACTACTGCAAGCATACCTTAAAAGAGGGAAGTCCCTGCAAGATATGAAGGGCTCCACAACCAGAAATTTTAGAAATGTTTTTAGTTGTCCAGCGAGAGGGCACTTGTTATCCTGGGATATTCCTGCGTGGGCCCTGAGTATATGGCTGGCCCACCAAGTGTTATTTGTTACTTGTTTCTTGTTTTTGTTTGACTTAGGCAGAGTATGACTATTTATAACTCGTATGGTCGATTCTGTAAGATTATGCCCCATGTTTATCTACTTTATACCTACTTGGGGTTCTGGGAGTTCTTCCACTCCCCAAGCCCGGCCCGAGGCCAGGCTTGACTTGTGAGAGTTTGGTCGAACAGGCTGTTGCTTGTAGCGGCCCGCGGGCACACACATCCACCACAGCCCGGTTGGTCCGGCACTTCTTGAAGAAAACTAGATAGTCTTCGCTTAAGTATGTCCACGGTTGTTCCGGCAATATTTCTTATAGTCGCTGGGAGGACGTTGAACAACCGCGGACCTCTGATGTTTATAAAGTGTTCTCTGATTGTGCCTATGGCACCTCTGCTCCTCACTGGTTCTATCTGCATTTCCTTCCATATCTTTTGCTCAGTATGTTGTTATTCTTCTGTGCAAATTTGGGACCTGGCCTTCAAGTATATTCCATGTATATATTATTTGATACCCTTCTCGTCTCCTTTCCAGAGAGTACATTTTGAGAGCCTTGAGACGGTCCCAATAATTTAGATGTTTTATCGTATCTACGCGTGCTGTATATGTTCTCTGTATTCCCCTCTAATTCAGAGATCTCTCCTGCTCTGAAGATGGAAGTAAGTACCGAGCAATACTCAAGACTGAACAGCATCTGTGATATAAATAGCATTAGCATTGCTGTGGGGTCTGGATTTAAACGTTCTCATAATCCATCCTGGCCGCCGCTATATTTGCTCGGTCATGTTCACTAAATGTCATGTCGTCAGACATCATAATTCCCAGATGTTTTACAGTGATGGCAAGTGTAAGGTAGCGATGGCAAATGAGAGGCAATGAGAAGACGTGTAAGACAGGAGGGAGCATGCACGAGACAGGGAGGGAGCATGCACGAGGCAGGGAGGGAGCATGCACGAGGCAGGGAGGGAGCATGCACGAGACAGGGAGGGAGCATGCACGAGGCAGGGAGGGAGCATGCACGAGACAGGGAGGGAGCATGCACGAGGCAGGGAGGGAGCATGCACGAGGCAGGGGGGGAGCATGCACGAGGCAGGGAGGGAGCATGCACGAGACAGGGAGGGAGCATGCACGAGGCAGGGAGGGAGCATGCACGAGACAGGGAGGGAGCATGCACGAGGCAGGGAGGGAGCATGCACGAGGCAGGGAGGGAGCATGCACGAGGCAGGGAGGGAGCATGCACGAGGCAGGGAGGGAGCATGCACGAGGCAGGGAGGGAGCATGCACGAGACAGGGAGGGAGCATGCACGAGGCAGGGAGGGAGCATGCACGAGGCAGGGAGGGGGCTGCCCGAGGCAGGGAGGGGGCTGCCCGAGGCAGGGAGGGGGCTGCCCGAGGCAGGGAGGGAGCATGCACGAGGCAGGGAGGGGGCTGCCCGAGGCAGGGAGGGGGCTGCACGAGGCAAAGAGGGGCTGCACGAGGCAGGGAGGGGCTGCATGAGGCAGGGAGGGGCTGCACGAGACAGGGAGGGGCTGCATGAGGCAAAGAGGGGCTGCATGAGACAGGGAGGGGCTGCATGAGACAGGGAGGGGCTGCACGAGACAGGGAGGGGCTGCACGAGACAGGGAGGGGCTGCACGAGACAGGGTGGGGCTGCACGAGACAGGGAGGGGCTGCACGAGACAGGGAGGGGCTGCATGAGGCAAAGAGGGGCTGCACGAGGCAAAGAGGGGCTGCACGAGGCAGGGAGGGGGCTGCACGAGGCAGGGAGGGGCTGCACGAGGCAGGGAGGGGGCTGCACGAGGCAGGGAGGGGGCTGCACGAGGCAGGGAGGGGGCTGCACGAGGCAGGGAGGGGGATGCACGAGGCAGGGAGGGGGATGCACGAGGCAGGGAGGGGGCTGCACGAGACAGGGAGGGGGCTGCACGAGACAGGGAGGGGCTGCACGAGACAGGGAGGGGCTGCACGAGACAGGGAGGGGCTGCACGAGACAGGGAGGGGCTGCACGAGACAGGGAGGGGCTGCATGAGACAGGGAGGGGGCTGCATGAGACAGGGAGGGGGCTGCATGAGGCAGGGAGGGGGCTGCATGAGGCAGGGAGGGGGCTGCATGAGGCAGGGAGGGGGCTGCATGAGGCAGGGAGGGGGCTGCATGAGGCAGGGAGGGGCTGCACGAGACAGGGAGGGGCTGCACGAGACAGGGAGGGGCTGCACGAGACAGGGAGGGGCTGCACGAGACAGGGAGGGGCTGCACGAGGCAGGGAGGGGCTGCACGAGGCAGGGAGGGGGCTGCACGAGGCAGGGAGGGGGCTGCACGAGGCAGGGAGGGGGCTGCACGAGGCAGGGAGGGGGCTGCACGAGGCAGGGAGGGGGCTGCACGAGGCAGGGAGGGGGCTGCACGAGGCAGGGAGGGGGCTGCATGAGGCAGGGAGGGGGCTGCATGAGGCAGGGAGGGGGCTGCATGAGACAGGGAGGGGCTGCATGAGGCAGGGAGGGGCTGCATGAGGCAGGGAGGGGCTGCATGAGGCAGGGAGGGGGGATGCACGAGGCAGGGAGGGGGGATGCACGAGGCAGGGAGGGGGGATGCACGAGGCAGGGAGGGGCTGCACGTGGCAGGGAGGGGCTGCACGTGGAAGGGAGGGGATGCAGGAGGCAGGGAGGGGGATGCACGAGGCAGGGAGGGGGATGCAGGAGGCAGGGAAGGGATGCACGAGGCAGGGAGGGGGCTGCATGAGGCAGGGAGGGGATGCACGAGGCAGGGAGGGGATGCACGAGGCAGGGAGGGGATGCACGAGGCAGGGAGGGGGATGCACGAGGCAGGGAGGGGGGATGCACGAGGCAGGGAGGGCTGCACGTGGAAGGGAGGGGATGCAGGAGGCAGGGAGGGGGATGCATGAGGCAGGGAGGGGATGCATGAGGCAGGGAGGGGATGCACGAGGCAGGGAGGGGGATGCACGAGGCAGGGAGGGGCTGCATGAGGCAGGGAGGGGATGCACGAGGCAGGGAGGGGATGCACGAGGCAGGGAGGGGATGCACGAGGCAGGGAGGGGATGCACGTGGCAGGGAGGGGATGCACGAGGCAGGGAGGGGATGCACGAGGCAAAGAGGGGATGCACGAGGCAGGGAGAGGATGCACGAGGCAGGGAGGGGCTGCACGAGGCAGGGAGGGGATGCACGAGGCAGGGAGGGGGATGCACGAGGCAGGGAGGGGGGCAGCAATAGGCAGAGTGCACAACAACATACATGAGCAGGCCGGCGTGTCCCGCTGGGGTCGCAGCTGCAAGCAAGAGAAGGACCAGGTGAGTACACAGCAAACTCTTAACATCACAACAAAGCAACATTATCTCACCGCTTACAAAAGCCGCCACAAGCTGAAAAGTGGTGTTGTCTGGCCGTGTTGTGGTAGACTGCTTCCTCCACCGCGCAGCCTCACTCACTACCATGGGAATTATTGCACTCTGGTAGGTAAGGTTAGTTATGTGCCCATATGCTCTATCTACCATCACCATACACAATGAAAATCGGAAATATTTCGTAATTTTTGTTTGTAAATATTATACCAATGAAGATGTAAATTTCATACCGCATCCGTCGACCTATATATTTCTCTATATTAAGCTTAATTGGCAAAATCTATTCAAGATGCAGGATAAACAACGTTTATTCAAGATAACTTCATTTTTTATATCTCTAATTTATATTAGGCTTGCTATCCCCTCTTGCTCATGCAATTACAGTATGTCCACGAATTGGTTTGTATGTTGGGGCCGTGGAGATCCTGTCGAGGTATACGGCCAGGCTCCCTACCACAGCCAGGCTCCCTACCAGGGCCAGGCTCCCTACCAGGGCAAGGCTCCCTACCAGGGCCAGGCTCCCTACCAGGGCCAGGCTCCCTACCAGGGCCAGGCTCCCTACCAGGGCCAGGCTCCCTACCAGGGCCAGGCTCCCTACCAGGGCCAGGCTCCCTACCACGGCCAGGCTCCCTACCACGGCCAGGCTCCCTACCACGGCCAGGCTCCCTACCACGGCCAGGCTCCCTACCACGGCCAGGCTCCCTACCACGGCCAGGCTCCCTACCACGGCCAGGCTCCCTACCACGGCCAGGCTCCCTACCACGGCCAGGCTCCCTACCACAGCCAGGCGCCCTACCACCTGCCCGCCACCCTCCACCTGCTGCCTTACCTTCACCTTCATGTGATCAATGGTCTGGAGCACCTGTATATGCTATACTCTATGGTACGAGAGGCACCATATGGTGTGAGGGGGGGGGGGAAGGATCGCAGATCACGTGGTACGAGGGGACGCATCACGTGGCGCGAGTGAGGCACCACGGGGTGCGAGGGAGACCACATGGTGTGGCGCACCACATGGTGTGGCGCACCACATGGTAGGCCACATAGCGGCATATTGAGAGAGCCGCATCACCCTCCACCTGTCCACATTAAACATAATGCTCCCTGTGAGGTCAACCATCTGCCCCGCGTCCAATCAACATTACCAATATTAACTTTTCCCAATTAGATAAGATGCCTAGCTACTCTCAATTAAACTCTGCTACTGAAAATACAACAACATTAACATAACTGAATACACTAGCTCCCTTGTTGTGGATCTTGGACCAGAGGAGCGCCACACACACACACTCGTGTCATACTGCAAGTTACTTTCCTGCTTCACTTCCCAGTTTGAGTCCAAGACTGCCCTCCGTCATCAGTCACGCGCATGATGTAAATATGCCACAAGCGACTTTAAGAGATAAGAGGGGGACTCGAGGCGCCCTTCACTGCAGCTTACGTGAGGAGTCGAGGAGCCCGCCAAGTATGGAAGGCAAAAGAAAAAAAATATTGTGGAAGTATGTGGAAATATTTAAAGACGTGAATATTATTTTTGTGCGTGTGGAGAGGGGGGGGGTAGATGGGTGGGGGGGGGGAGTTAAAGGGGGTAAAGTGTTGGTGTGTGTGTGTGTGTGTGTGTGTGTGTGTGTTTGTGCATTTGATTGCGTGGGGATTGGCGAGGTGTGCGGGGATTGAGGGAGGGGATTTTTTTTTTTTGGGGGGAGGGGGGGTGAGAATTGAGGGCTAGATGTGTGTTTGTAAAGGGCTGGTGTGATGGTGGGAATATGGGAGTTGAGTGAGTGGGTGTTGTGGTGATGTGTGGTATGTGTGGGTGTTGTGGTGGTATGTGTGGGTGGGTGTTGTGGTGGTATGTGTGGGTGGGTGTTGTGGTGGTATGTGTGGGTGGGTGTTGTGGTGGTATGTGTGGGTGGGTGTGGTGGTGGTATGTGTGGGTGGGTGTGGTGGTGGTATGTGTGGGTGTGGTGGTGGTATGTGTGGGGTGTGGTGGTGGTATGTGTGGGTGTGGTGGTGGTATGTGTGGGTGTGGTGGTGGTATGTGTGGGTGTGGTGGTGGTATGTGTGGGTGTGGTGGTGGTATGTGTGGGTGTGGTGGTGGTATGTGTGGGTGTGGTGGTGGTATGTGTGGGTGTGGTGGTGGTATGTGTGGGTGTGGTGGTGGTATGTGTGGGTGTGGGAGGGTGAGGGTAGTGTGACGTGGCGGTAGGTGGGAGGGAGGACAGACAGGTAGGAGTCTACGAGCACTCCCCCACCACCGGTTAGACATGCGGGGAGGAGGAATCTTTAGTCCCTGTTCTTTGGTTCTTAAGTAATGTGGTGCACGGTACACCGGCCGCCTCGTCCTCTACCACACCTGAACCTCACACCTGCACCAGGAGCCACCACCATCGCCCAAGACGAACCAGTTGACTTGCTCACACAGCTGCTCGCTAACTACGCACCTTACACATCCTTATACTTTCTTCACTCTTCTTAGTTTGTCATGTAACAACATCCTCTCCTCTTCCCACTATATTAAACACAAACTTTTCTCCACTATCTACTATATCTCTTGTACATTAATATCAGTAGCAGTTTTTACAGTAACAAAGCTAGCAGCAGCAGCAGCAGCAGCGCCAGCAACAACAGCAGCAGCAGCAACATTGACATAAGCGACAGCAGCAGCGCCAGCAACAACAGCAGCGCCAGCAGCAGCAGCAGCAGCAACAACAGCGCCAGCAGCAGCAGCAGCAGCGCCAGCAGCAGCAGCAGCAGCGCCAGCAGCAGCAGCAGCAGCGCCAGCAGCAGCAACAACAGCGCCAGCAGCAGCAACAACAGCGCCAGCAGCAGCAGCAGCGCCAGCAGCAGCAACAACAGCGCCAGCAGCAGCACTGACATAAGCGACAGCAGCACAGTTATCAGAATCAATCACCATTATCATGCTAATCATCGTTATAATAATGAAGAGTGAATAGCCACAACCACAAGAGGAGTGACGGCCGCGCTGCCAGTGGCGTGAGGAGTGACGGCCGCGCTGCCAGCGGCGTGAGGAGTGACGGCCGCGCTGCCAGTGGCGTGAGGAGTGACGCCGCGCTGCCAGCGGCGTGAGGAGTGACGGCCGCGCTGCCAGCGGCGTGAGGAGTGACGGCCGCGCTGCCAGCGGCGTGAGGAGTGACGGCCGCGCTGCCAGCGGCGTGAGGAGTGACGGCCGCGCTGCCAGCGGCGTGAGGAGTGACGGCCGCGCTGCCAGCGGCGTGAGGAGTGACGGCCGCGCTGCCAGCACCGTGAGGAGTGACGGCCGCGCTGCCAGCGGCGTGAGGAGTGACGGCCGCGCTGCCAGTGGCGTGAGGAGTGACGCCGCGCTGCCAGCGGCGTGAGGAGTGACGGCCGCGCTGCCAGCGGCGTGAGGAGTGACGGCCGCGCTGCCAGTGGCGTGAGGAGTGACGGCCGCGCTGCCAGCGGCGCGAGGAGTGACGGCCGCGCTGCCAGTGGCGTGAGGAGTGACGGCCGCGCTGCCAGCGGCGTGAGGAGTGACGGCCGCGCTGCCAGCGGCGTGAGGAGTGACGGCCGAGCTGCCAGCGGCGCGAGGAGTGACGGCTGCGCTGCCAGCGGCGCGAAGAGTGACGGCCGCGCTGCCAGCGGCGCGAGGAGTGACGGCCGCGCTGCCAGTGGCGTGAGGAGTGACCTGTGAGGGAACACTGGCTTCATCCTTCTTGTCGCAATACAACTCTAATTATCTTCAATGATACGAGCATTCTGGTCTTTCCAAGGTAGAAGAGCTTCTGCTTCCGAGGTTTCTCACCATACGTGTCCGCCGACACACGCGCACGCACTGGAGCACGTGATCACCACATACAAAATACCAAAGAAAATAAATCTAGACACAGAGGGACACAAATGAGTGGACACGTGCACAAATGACACCCAAGTACCCAAATGAGCCTCACGAGCATAAATTAGGCAGACGTTTCTCTGTGTCAAAGAGGTAAGAAGAGGCGTGAACTGGAGACAAACTCCATACCCGAAATCCAAAATTACTACATGAGAATTCAATGGGTTCAAGAGCCCAGCAAATTTCAAGTTTGCAGATGGTGCTAATTTAATGACAACAGTAGAGGTGGACAGCGAAATGTTCTGGCAGAACCTAGAGGATATCTCACGGTTCTGGGAATTATACTCCCAAACCCCGGCTGGACTTGTGAGAGTTTGGTCCAACAGGTTATTATTGCTAAGAGTGGGCCCCCAGGCCTACATATCCACTATAGCCTGGTTGGTCCGGCACTTCTTAAAGAGTATACAACACCCACCATGGTAGTCCACCACACTAGCCCCCCCCCTCAGGGAACAACGGGAGGGCCAGTACACAAGCGGTGCTGGGAACAAGGGAACAGGTTGATGTGGGGTGATACACCCGACACCCTTCCTGTGGGCGGTGGTGGAAGTGCTGCACAGCCCCGTCCTCTACCCCAGTGTTATTTTAGGGAAGTAACGCCACTCATTAAATATTTACGGCAGGCAAAGGTGTATTGTCGTTATGGGTGATATTTGGATATTTCTTTAATACTTGTGGAGAGGCTGTGGTGGTGGTGGTTGTGGGGGGGGGGAGGCTGTGGTGGTGGTGGTGGTGGGGGAGGCTGTGGTGGTGGTGGTGGGGGAGGCTGTGGTGGTGGTGGTGGGGGAGGCTGTGGTGGTAGTGGCTGTGGAGTGGAAGGCTGTGGAATGGAAGGCTGTGGAGTGGAAGGCTGTGGAATGGAAGGCTGTGGAGTGGAAGGCTGTGGTGGGATAGGTAGTAGTGACCATGCGGTCTTACAGTGCCAGGCGTGGCAATGCATCCCTCTGTTTACAAGATATTATGTTACAAGCGAGGTGATACACCCCCTCCCCCCTCCCTCCCACACAACCATCCCACCACTCTTTCTGTCCAGCCACGCATCCCAACTATCTCCACCATCACACACAATCTAACCATCTTCCCTTCAACCCTCCCCGCATGCTATCCCCGCCCCCAACAAACTACCCCACCACACTATCTACCCTACCACACGCTCCAACTATCTCAGCCCACCATCCCTCCCCCCCCCCTCCATAATACCCCCACCACCGGCCACACAAGCACCCCACCACACCACGAGGGGTGGGGGGGCGGTGTCTGAGTGGACATCACGCTATACATGTAATCCTGTGGTTCAGGGTTCGATTCCCGGCGCCGACGAGAACCAATAGGCAGAATTTCATTCACCCTGATGCTCATGTTACCTAGCAGTAAATAGATACTTTGGAGTTAGACAGCTTTTACGGGCTGCTTCTTGGGGGGAGGGGGGGGGATTTTTTTTTTTTAGCCGTTAGTAACAGTTGATTGATTGACAGTTGAGGCGGGCCGAAAGAGCGGAGCTCAACCCCCGCAAGCACAACTAGGTGAATACACACCCCCACCCCCCCCCCCCCTCAGGTAGCAGCCCGTAACCGCTGTCTAGCTCCCAGGTACCTATTTACTGCTAGGTAACAGGAGCATCAGAGTGAAAGAAACGCCCCTGTTACCTAACAGTAAATAGGTACCTGGGAAACAGCTGCTACGGGCTGTTTCCTGATGGGGGGGGGTAACAAAAAGGAGGCCTGGTCGATGACCGGGCCGCGAGAACGCCAAGCCCCGAAATCATCTCAAGATAACCTCAAGAAACCTCGTCGCTACCTTCTGAACTTTTTCCAGTTTCCTTATGGCCTTGCCCATGCTAGGGCCTTTCCACTTACTCCTGCCTGCCTTTCAAGTTTGAATAGCTGTCTTGTGCGGTACTCTATCAGAGGCTTGTGTACTCACCTATTTGTGCTTGCGGGGGTTGAGCTTTGGCTCTTTGATCCCGTCTCTCAACCGTCAATCAACTGGTGTACAGATTCCTGAGCCTACATTTAAAACTGTGTATGGAATCAGCCTCCACCATATCACTGCCTAATGCATTAAACCTGTTAACTACTCAAGACACTGAAAAAGTTCTTTCTAACGTCCCTGTGGCTGATTTGGGTACTCAGTTTCCACCGTGTCTCCTTGTTCGCACACCACCAGTGTTGAATAGTTTATCCTTGTCTACCCTGTGTGTGTGTGTGTGTGTGTGTGTGTGTGTGTGTGTGTGTGTGTAAGGGACCACCTAACGTCGGAGGAAACACAAGTGAATATTATTACCATAATCATACAGGATCATGATAATGTGTACAATGTCATGGCGTAAAGCAGTGGCAGCCGTTATGATGCGTGCTTGTTAAGGATGCCACAACAATGTCATCAAATAGGCAGCTACAAATGCATACTTGAACATTTAACAAGATAAAACATATACAAAAAAAAAAAAAACACGAACAGCAGCGGCGGAGAGCGAACAATAATCTGTGAAAGATTTAGAGGCGGAAAAGCTCGCGAAACCAATCACAGACAAATAACAAGTAAATATATTAACACACGTTTTGCATGTCCTTGCCATCAAGGTGCAGGTGAACCCAACGTGTAGCAGCAGGTGTTCTGCCACACCAGGGCTCAACCACTAAGGCTTCAGGGACTACGGCTTGAGCGAATACGGCTGGAGTGAATATGCCTACAGTGACTACGGCTGGAATGAATATGGCTACAGCGACTACGGCTGGAACGAATACGGTTAGAGCGAATATGGCTACAGCGACTACGGCTGGAACGAATACGGCTAGAGCGACTACGGCTGGAACAAATATGGCTACAGCGACTACGGCTAGAACGAATACGGAAGGAGCTAATATGGCTCCAGTGACTACGGCTGGAACGAATACGGCTACAGCGAACACTGCTGGAACGACTGGGAGACTAGCAGATCAAACCCCCATAACATGAGCAGTGTTCATAATGAACTTCATAGCAGCGAACATGTCACACTTCTAGCTGCAGGCATTATGTTGTCAATGTCTTGAATATCTTCGATACGTCTTAATGTAATGTCTTTAATACGGCTTAATTTACCTGCCTCCTATAATGCATTTACTCCTCTCTAATGTAATATTGAACTGTATTTTCATTATCATTATCCACTATGTCATACTGGGCCAAAAGGTTTTTACAGTATATTATTTTATCTATAATTATATTGATGACCGCTGTTATAATTGACTATTATAACTTGGCTATTAGCCAAGATAAATTAGATTATTATTATTTTCTTATATATGTGAATAATGTATTTGATTTTTGTTAAACTGTCAATTATAAATGTACATCCGTTTAAAAATAATGTTTTTCATTTGATTTCGGAAATTATATTATCAGTTCATATTTTGTTTGTAAATTCACGTCCAAGATTTTGCCTCTTTTGGTTGACTGCACCTTATTTTTAAGTATAGATGATGGAGAGGCACGGGTGAAGGGAAAGTATAGAAATGGGAAATAGAGTCAGTTATGAAAGTGAGGAACAATTTATCTAGCTGTAAGAGGCTATGTGTATGGTACTGTGATTGCTTCTGCTGTCCAGGTGTTCTAAATATATTTTAGTTTCACTTGTAAATTGAAATCACCGAGAAAGATGATATTTTAAAGATTAGGGAACTATCAGGGGAAAGCGCCAAACAATAACGACTAAATAGCACTTGGAAGAGGGTCAGGATTAGGATTTGGGATGGGACTGGGGGGAAGGAATGGTTCCCAACCACTTTGACGGTCGGGGATTGAACGCCGAACTGCATGAAGCGAGACCGTCGCTCTACCGTCCAAACCAAATTGTTGGTTATTTTAAGGATAGATTTGTGTGGTTTCCCAGGTTTTGTATGCAGTTAGGCCTAGGTTAGGTTGCGTTTTTTATTATTATTGTTATTATTTTCTACCACAGACGTGGCCACACATTTACAATGCCTTAGGTTGCGGTATTTTACAGTACCTACTTTTTGTTGATTTCGGGGATCAGTGTCTTGGCAGTTCGGCAATACTAAACTCAACATTAAAATGTATAATATTCTACATCTGAAAGTATTTAGAACATGTAAAGTTGCCCAACTGTCAACGTCCTCACATGCACTTGCTGGCCAAGCGAGTCTCTTGCCTCATATTTATAGGTATTAAAACGAGGACGGTCAGTTATATTTACCCAAAGCCGACGCCCAAAGCCTGAGTACTAAGCAAATTCTAATGCAGGTAAACTTGAGTATACAAGACCCAGATAATGGTGTTGAAACGCCTCTGTGGGCTCTAGTTCTCGATACTCTCTATGGGCTCTAGTTCTCGGTACTCACTGTGGGCTCTAACTCTCGGTACTCACTGTGGGCTCTAACTCTCGGTACTCACTGTGGGCTCTAACTCTCGGTACTCACTGTGGGCTCTAACTCTCGGTACTCACTGTGGGCTCTAGTTCTCGGTACTCGCTGTGGGCTCTAGTTCTCGGTACTCACTGTGGGCTCTAGTTCTCGGTACTCACTCTACCGCGATAATGCAACCCACCTCCTGCGTCGCTTCACCTCTCGTAAGAATATATAATATAATTAACATTCGATATAGGAAAGAGAAGTTGCCTAGGAAGGCGCATCGGGAAAATAGTCAGCAACTTTTTAGCAATATGGACGAACAGGATAAAATCTCATGGTTTCACTTAATTGCGATAATATTCCCACCAAATCTGGTGAGCAGGAAATATTCTCGCAATGTGAATGTCTCACTTTGATCTGTAGGTTAAACTAGAGAGAGACTGACCTCAGGCCACGGGGTGGGCCAGCCTATACTAATGACTCGAAGGCTAATTAAAATATGACCACAACCACTCATCGACAACCACAAACTTGCCAAATTTCACGTGTATCTGTATGTTAATATCATTCTCTTCGTTTGCAAATGTTTGATCTGTGATTTACCTGTGATGTATGCTCACAAGTCAGGCCTGGCCTCGGGCCGGGCTTGGGGCAGTAGAAGAACTCCCAGAACCCCACCAAACAGGTATCAAACAGGTATATAACACCAATAACACCGTCAATCCACGGCGCTGGTATGCCGTACGCTCCACTGATAATGGTCACACCCGATATTTGTGTACGTTTAAACTGGCCCGTTACCAGAAGCTCCACTTAACAATGCCTTCCAAATTAAGTATTGGACTACCGTGTTAGTCGTTCCACTTCCTTGTAGAGCGCCCATCGATGTGCTTGACGCGCGCTCATCCTAGGTGGACGGTAAGCCCGTCCACGTACAGACAGGAAGGTGATCCACGTGACTAGACAGTTGATGATTATGTTAGCGCAGATTTTATCACTGCTGCCTCCACGTGATCATGTTAGCGCAGGTGTTAATCACTGCTGCCTCCACGTGATCATGTTAGCGCAGATGTTATCACCGCTGCCTCCACGTGATCATGTTAGCGCAGATGTTATCACTGCTGCCTCCACGTGATCATGTTAGCCCAGATGTTATCACTGCTGCCTCCACGTGATCATGTTAGCCCAGATGTTATCAC
>NW_025569497.1:0-14084 GCF_020424385.1 Procambarus clarkii | reverse complement strand
GGAGAGAGGTGACGGGGGAAGGGAGAGTGTGGGCAGGGAGAGAGGTGACGGGGGAAGGGAGAGTGTGGGCAGGGAGAGAGTGGGCAGGGAGAGAGGTGACGGAGGAAGGGAGAATGTGGGCAGGGAGAGAGGTGACGGAGGAAGAAGGGAGAATGTGGGCAGGGAGAGAGGGTGACAGGGGAAGGGAGAGTGTGGGCAGGGCAACCCGTTCTCACACAAGACAGCACATATATGACTTAATGCTTAAAGTCAATATGTTGAATATGAATTAGTAAATATGTGATATATTCCCAGTTACTTTTTTTACCAAGGCCCAAACTCTTCCTCACGTACCAATTTACGTGTCACAGTACCCGTCCGTCAACATAGATAGCAGAATATTCGTGATTGGCTCAATTATAAGGAAAATTGTAGTTTTCAGGTCCCACATGGGTTGTGAAATTTACCTACTATTGTCCATGCTCTTAGAATATTACAGATCAGCTACTTCCTATTGAAGGCTCGTAATATTGTTTTGAGAAATATTAGTTGTTCTTAGTAAATTATAATAAGCACTAAAAATTATTACATAGAATAACAGTCCTTCACCAATCAATATTATATACCATAGTTTGTGCTTTACAAATCTTTAAAGGATGTTTTGTAGGAACGCTAACAGAAAACGATGTTACGTTGGAATGTCTATGGGGTAAACTACTGCAAACAGGACAGTATTGTGTCTACTATACCAACTATAGCTAGGATGGGTATATTGTCACCTACCGCCTGTTAGGTGGGAAAGGGGTCCAATACCACCCACAGGATGGGTATGAGGGTCACATCCACCCACAGGATGAGTATGGGGATCACATCCACCCACAGGAAGGGTATGGGGTCCAATACCACCCACAGGATGAGTATGGCGTCCACTACAACCCACAGGATGGGTATGGGGCTCCAACCACCCATAGAATTGGTATGGGGCTCCAACCACCCATAGAATGGGTATGGGGCTCCAACCACAAATAAAATGGGTATAGGGTCCAATAACACCCACTGGATGTGTATTGCGTCCATTGCCGCGCGTCGAGCTGAAAACCGCAGCATTCATCTCAGAACCATGCCTATTTCACACAGATTCCTTAATAAACGTAAGAGTTTTATATGTCACAAGAAAGATAGAAATATAAGCTTCATTCTAAATACCTTACCATGGGCATATTTAAATTTAAAGCGAAGATACGTGTACTTTTATAATAGCCGAGCTTTAACCCCGGACAGATTGATCGACCGAGCAACTCTCTCAGAACAATGTTTATTTCACGTGAATTCGTTAATAAACATATATGTTTTATATGTCTCAAGAAAGGCAGACATATAAGCTTCACTTTAAACACGGACATCATGGACATATTTAAAGTTCTAATGAAGATACATGTATTTTAAAAATTACGGAGCTCCCACCCCGTACAGAGTGAACGACAGAGCAACTCTCTCTCAGATCAATGTTTATTTCACGTAAATTCGTTAATAAACACAAATGTTTATGTCTTAAGCAAGATAGAAATAAGAGCTTCATTTTAAATACATTACAATAGACATATTTATAGCTCAAGTGAAGATACATATGTTTTTATAGTAGCGCTCAGTAGCTTGTCGGGCATGGAGTGCAGACGCCTACGCACTTGCCGATATATTGTATAATTAACAAAGATACGCTAATAAAGCCTAAAATCTTATATGCCTCCAGAAAGATCGAGATATGAACATTATTATGATTTCACCAAATGAAATATATCATGTTCGAGAACAAAGATATATCAATTTTAAATTAAGTTTCGACTCTTGCTCGGGCGAGAGAGAGGGAGCGACTCTCGCCCCATCTATTGGAGATTCTGTCCACTAAAGACCCAAAGCAACTCAAACCCTCCTAGCATTATTTAAGTAATGAAGTAATATGGTATATTTACTATAATGTGGGTGCTGAATGCAGAACATGAGAAAACATATATTTACTCCAAACTAATATAATTTCATTATGAAATAAGTAAATAAGTAGCATCAAAGGAAGTCGACGGTCCAAGCGTCAATGTTGTGGAGCGACTTATCCAAGATATATCGTTGTTTGGAAAGTGTTTGTTGGCATATCCAGTTGTCGCACTTCTCTGCACAAATTATCACAAATTTAAATTATAATGTTAACAAGTAGAATTGGTATTTTTAATAAAATCTAACATAACTAGCCAGAAAACATTTAACATTTATTAAAAAAATATATGTTTGGAAGTTAAATCGACTTCATAGGACAATTGTTTTGTTATATCAACCAATATATCTTTGTTATATTGTTTTTGTTATATCAACCAATCCTTGTAAAAATTTATTGTATGTATGTACCTTACCTAAATAAAATTGTATTGTATTGTATTGTATTGTATATATACTCGTTATTCGTTGACATGCGTTCGCTACTTAAACTACCATGTACTGTACTTATGTAAAATCTCCCATGACTCTTCGCTCATCTCACCGAACCCTACAGGCTCTTTGATATATTGTTTAATTAATTGAGCTTCACAAATAAAGCTTATAATTGTATATGTTATCAAAAAGGCAGAGCTTATTTTAGTTCATTTATTATGCACCCCATACCCATCCTATGAGCGATAGTGGAGTGTTACAGAGGCACATAATGGGCTCAGGGACTGAGCCCCACAATTCATATAGCCAAGCAAGTTATAATCTTGATAAGCTAGTTACAAAAGTCAATGCACATTGTCACATCAACAATGGGCTCGAGTCCGACCACAAGTACAGTTTATAATTTAAGCAACTGACATATATGGAGGGCTAGTGTCACAATTGATATGTTTATCCTACACATAACCCCCTCTCCCCCATCCAATGGGCAGCGGTCGATAGGTTACAATCAAGTCGTTTTTCGCGTTTTATTCAGAGATTAGATCTTATTGGGTGAGGAAAGATATTCATATTTTAAAGAAGGCTTCTTGGCTGATGCTCTCCATTGATGGAAAATATACAACCTTTTGAAAATCAATGTTAGTTTGATCTAGATATTGTAATTAACAAAAGTATTTATGTCATCTGAAAGGCAGAAATATAGGCTACATTTAAAATCCTTTGTCATAAATATAACTGAAGTGAAAACGAAGATATATGCGTTTTGATAGTTACTTGATGGCTAGCTCTGAGAGTGTGAAGCCCTGCACACCAGCCAATAAATTGTATAATTAGTTTCCATATATTTTAATTAATCTTAAAAATCTATATGTCAGAAGAAAGGAAGATGTAGCCGTTAATGTGACAACATTTAAAAATATATATATCTTAAGTTAAATAAATAATACCACCTTATTGCCGGTGTCCGGACACATGAAAATTACCTAGGTATCAGTATCCAGCCAGGCGGGGATCACAGGCTGCACAATACTGATAAATTATGTAATGCACTACTTGTGGTCCATCTCGAACCCATTTATGATGTGACGACTTATAGTGAATTTTGTAACTAGCTCATCAAGATTGTAACTTGCTTAGCTAAATGAATTGTGGGGTTCGGTCCATTCATTTTCTTTCTTTATTATGCACCCCATAATACACATCCCGTGGGCGGTGGTGTAAAGGATTACAGAGGCACATAATCGGTTCAGGAATTGAACCCTCTAGTTCGTTTAGCTAAGCAAATAACAATCTTTTGACGCTAGTTACAAAATTATTAATGTACACATACTTATGCATACATGTACATATTCATACGTATTCATATATACATACACATACATATTTAATCACCACCACAAATACACACATCAGTAATCTTTTGTCACAAGTGATTCAACAAGAGGCTCACAACAGTCACTATACAAGGCACTTTACATTTATGGTGAATCACACAGTTACTAGTCTTGCTGCACACCCACCCAACTGGGCGGCAGCTTTACAGTCATGTGCTGCACACCCACCCAACTGGGCGGCAGCTTTACAGTCATGTGCTCCACACCCACCCAACTGGGCGGCAGCTTTACAGTCATGTGCTCCACACCCACCCAACTGGGCGGCAGCTTTACAGTCATGTGCTCCACACCCACCCAACTGGGCGGCAGCTTTACAGTCATGTGCTCCACACCCACCCAACTGGGCGGCAGCTTTACAGTCATGTGTATGCATTACCTACAGTAAGCAAATTATGGATACTTCGCTAAGATTTCGGGCAGCACATCATTATGAATGAAGTACTTACACATTTCATGGACACTATTGATGTTGTTATCTTTAAATTCCGCGATTTTTCACATTCCATTATATAATGACGCAAAGTATGCGAATAGTTCTGCTGACAGAGTTTACATTTAGTCAAATCTACATCATCAGATGTTACAAACTCCCAGAGGTACTTAATGTAGCTGAGCCTAAACCTAGCAGTGGTAACATCTAGAAGTCTGCTAACATTATTGGATGACCCATAGACGAGCGATTCATCAAAGTTTATACAATATTGTGAAATTGAGAGTCAGTGTAGTAACATAAATTGGTAAATCATAAATATTGTAAGTTGACCAGACCACACACTAGAAATTGAAGGGACGACGACGTTTCGGTCCGTCCTGGACCATTCTCAAGTCGATAGTGAGACTTGAGAATGGTCCAGGACGGACCGAAACGTCGTCGTCCCTTCAATTTCTAGTGTGTGGTCTGGTCAACATACTTCAGCCACGTTATTGTGACTCATCGCCTGCATAAATATTGTAAGTTAAGAATCTGATGCATGTGTGTGTGTTGGGGGGGGGGGGGGGCGGGGGTTATACCCTTGGTAAGCGAGAGTGGAAAGTAACCTTAGACGTACTGTGGTCAATGTGGGGGGAAGGGGGGAGTTGTAGGGAGGGTGGGAGAGTCAAATCCACCCTCCAACATCTGGACATAGTACCAGCAGCCTCCACAACACTCCATCAGCCTCCAACTGAAGCTTGTAGATGCCTCATCTAACCTCACTTATGTCACACATTAACCTACAGTTCCTGTGATATTTTAACTCCTCATCACAGTGGCGTCTCACCAATATAAACTGTATTGGATTTTGTCCCGAAATAGCTATATGCTGACTGGACGTGTATGAATGTATGTATGTATGTATGTATGTATGTATGTATGTATGTATGTATGTATGTATGTATGTATGTATGTATGTATGTATGGATAGATGGATGGATGTATGTATGTACGCATGCATGCATGTATGTATGTATGTAATGTATGTATGTATATGTATGTATTTATATACGCATGTATATACGCATGTATGTATGTATGTACTCACCTAATTGTGCTTGCGGGGTTGAGCTTTGGCTCTTTGGTCCCGCCTCTCAACTGGTGTACAGATTCCTGAGCCTACTGGGCTCTATCATATCTACATTTGAAACTGTGTATGGAATCAGCCTCCACCACATCACTTCCTAGTGCATTCCATTTATTAACTACTCTGACACTGAAAAAATCTTTCTAACGTCTCTGTGGCTCGTCTGGGTACTAAGTTTCCACCTGTGTCCCCTTGTTCGTGTCCCACCCGTGCTGAAGAGTTTGTCTTTGTCCACCCTGTCAATTCCCCTGAGAATTTTGTAGGTGGTTATCATGTCTTCCCTTACTCTTCTGTTTTCCAGGGATGTGAGGTTCAGCTCCTTTAGCCTTTCCTCGTAGCTCAATCCTCTCAGTTCCGGGACGAGCCTGGTGTCATACCGCTGAATCTTCTCTAACTTTGTCTTGTGTTTAACTAGGTATGGACTCCAGGCTGGAGCTGCATACTCCAGGATTGGTCTTACATAAGTGGTATACAGGGTTCTGAAAGATTCCTTACACAAGTTTCTGAAGGCAGTTCTTATGTTGGCCAGTCTAGCATATGCCGCTGATGATATTCTTTTGATGTGGGCCTCTGGGGACAGGTTCGGTGTGATATCAACCCCCAGATCCTTCTCTCTATTTGATTCTTGCAGGATTTCCCCTCCCAGATGATACCTTGTGTTCAGCCTCCTGCTCCCTTCGCCTAATTTCATCACCTTACACTTTCCAGAGTTGAACTTCAGCAGCCATTTTCTAGACCATTCCTCCAGTTTATCCAGGTCATCCTGTAGTCTCTGTCTATCTTCATCCGTCTTGATTCTTCTCATAATTTTTGCATCATCAGCAAACATCGAGAGGAATGAGTCTATACCCTCTGGAAGATCGTTCACATATATTAGAAACAGGATGAGTCCAAGTACTGAGCCCTGTGGGACTCCGCTGGTGACATCTCGCCACTCTGATGTCTTCCCCCTCACAGTTACTCGCTGTTTCCTGTTGCTTAAGTACTCCCTTATCCACTGGAGCACCTTCCCTTTTACTCCTGCCTGTTGCTCCAACTTTTTTAACAGCCTTTTATGGGGTACTGTGTCAAAGGCTTTTTGGCAATCCAGGAAAATGCAGTCGGCCCACCCTTCTCTTTCCTGCCTAATTTTCGTTGCCTGGTCATAAAATTCTATTAAACCTGTGAGGCACGATCTACCATCTCTGAACCCATGTTGGTGGTGCGTTACAAAGTTATTTCCCTCCAGATGCTCTACGAGCCTTTTCCTCACGATCTTCTCCAGCACCTTGCATGGTATACAAGTTAAGGAAACTGGCCTGTAATTCAGTGCCTCTTGCCTGTCACCCTTTTTGTATATTGGGACCACGTTAGCTGTCTTCCAACTTTCTGGTAAGTCTCCTGTTTCCAGTGACCTGTTATACACCATAGAGAGTGGCACACTTAGTGCTTCTGCACCTTCCTTTAGTATCCATGGTGAGATTCTATCAGGCCCAACAGCCTTTGTCACATCTAGCTCCAGCAGACACCTTTTGACCTCATCACTGGTGAGGTCAAATTCCTCCAAGGTTGCTTGGTTTGCCGCCTCCTCATTTAGTGTAGGGGCTTCTCCTTGTTCTATTGTGAAGACCTCCTGGAATCTCTTGTTGAGTTCTTCACACACCTCCTTGTCATTCTCTGTGTACCTGTTCTCCCCTTTCCGCAGCTTCATCACTTGTTCCTTCACTGCTGTTTTCCTCCTGATATGGCTGTGGAGCAGCTTTGGTTGGGTCTTGGCTTTACTCGCGATGTCATTTTCAAACTGTCTCTCTGCTTCCCTCCTCACTCTGATGTACTCATTTCTGGCCCTCTGGTATCTCTCCCTGCTCTCTGGTGTTCTGTTATTTCTGTAGTTTCTCCATGTTCTTTTTCTCAGTTGTTTCGCTACCTTACATTCCTGGTTGAACCATGGGTTTTTCTGTTGTTTTTCGTTTTTCTCCTTTTGGACGGGGATAAACCTGTCTGCAGCTTCCTGGCACTTTTGGGTGACAATATTCATCATGACCTGCACATTCTTGTCTCTAAGTTCTGTTTCCCATGGTATTCCCCTGAGGAAGTTCCTCATCTCGTCATATTTTCCTCTTCGGTAATTCAGTCTTTTCCCCTCCACTCCCATCCTTGGATAGGTTATCCCTACCTCCACCAAGTACTCAAAGGTCAGTACACTGTGGTCACTCATTCCTATGGGGGCTTCAACTTTGACTTCCCTTATTTCTGACTCATTCAGGGTGAATATTAAGTCGAGTCTAGCTGGTTCATCATTGCCTCTCACTCTTGTGGGTTCCTTGACATGCTGGCTCAGAAAATTCCTTGTTGCCACTTCCAAGAGTTTAGCTCGCCACGTATCTGCACCACGATGGGGGTCCCCATTCTCCCATGTATATATGTATGTATGCATGCATGTATGCATGTATGTATGTATGTATGTATGTATGTATGTATGTATGTATGTATGTATGTATGTATGTATGTATGTATGGATGGATGGATGTACGCATGTATGTATGTATGTATGTATGTATGTATGTATGTATGTATGTATGTATGTATGTATGTATGGATGTATGTATGTATGTACGCATGTATGTATGTATGTATGTACGTATGTATGTATGTATGTATGTATGTATGTATGTATGTATGTATGTATGTATGTATGTATGTATGTATGTATGTATGTATGTATGTATGTATGTATTCCCAATCACGTTAAAGACTCCCCCTCTATCATCCAGTTTAAGAGAAAAACAACTATGTACTAAATAATCGACTCCTTGTAACTTTAATTATGCTGACCTTCCTATCTGTATTCAGACTGAGCCTACCATCATTAGAGGTGATTATAACGCTAGACATAGGAATATTGGTAATTCGCAGTTCAGTAATCGTGACGGCAACCAACTGGTGTCACTATTAGGTAGTCACGATGATGCACAGATTGTGGGTGACCTTGAACCGACGAATATCTACGGAGGTATTCTTGGTCTATGTCTCGGTTTCAACGTCTCCCACACCGTGTGCGCCTCGTCAATAGTGCCAGTTATGGCGTCTGATCATCTGCCCATATTAGCCACTGTAAGCATTGGAAGCTCTATCCTCCCTGGTGGAGTGTTCAAGCGGAAGAGGCTGGCTGTGCCCATCGATCAACGAGACAATCTTGTTGCTCATGTGTCAGATTGGTGCAGTTCATCTGAGCCTTCATCAGTTGAAGATTTTAACAATGAGCTCACAGGTACTATCGAACAGTTTATAGAATCACTTGATTCATCGTCCAGGCCACGTAACCCAAATTACACTGGTCATAGCACTTATGTTTATTATAATGATTCTAAATTGCAGACACTAAAACGCACTGCCAGAATAATTGGACTAGCTTGTAGAAGGACCCGCACTGCTGAAATGCTTCGGCTCTTTCAAGCGGCTCTGGCTAAGGCCAGGGAACGTATGGTGGAGCTGAGGCAGACAGACTGGGAAACTTTTGTCCGTGGTCTCAATTCTCACACGCCACTAAGTCGGGCATGGAAGGATATCAACAAGATCAAAGGGAAAAATGCTGCAGAGATCTCGTACCCTAATCCTCTGCACAGAGCAAATAAGCTTGTTGATGCTTGGGCCACGACTTCCAGCTTTGACAGTCTTCCTCTACCCTCACAGAATGAATTAAATGATAGATATACTGATAGGGCAAGGGTCCTTGACTTCATGCTTCATCAAGAGGATGACTGTGACATGCTTTTACTGAATACGAACTAGATTCTGCTCTACATAAAGGCAAAGCTACATCACCCGGGGAGGATGGAGTTACTGACGGCATACTGCATATGCTTCTGCTAGTTCCAGGGAATACCTTTCTTCAATTGTATAATATGTGCTATGTAACTGGGGAGCTTCCTAAGTCATGGACCAACAGTGTTATTATTCCCATTCCTAAACCTCACCAGCCGAGTGCTTTTCGCCCAATCTCCCTCACTAGTTGTCTCTATAAGTGTCTTGAGAGGATGGTTCTCAACCGTCTCCTTTACAAAATTAATAATATGTTGTCTCCCCAGATATATGGCTTTATGCATGGAAAGAGTGTACATCACTGTATTACCACATTCCTCACCCTGCATACTGATAGGTCATATACCACTTTCCTAGATCTTAAGTCAGCCTTTGACATTGCTAACCCACACGTCATTCTGAGAGAACTTGCTAAAATGAATGTTGGAATGTTAATGTTAAAAATTGTTCAAACTGAAATAAATATATAACACTGTACGGTACAGTTGTGTTTAATTATGTTTTGCGATTCCTTTGGAAAAGATATTTGTGCACCAAGTACTACTAGGTCATTATGAGATATGCTGAATGTTGTCAATATACCATCTGAATACGCTTCACTTTGCGTTAATCATTGGACGTCCTAATGATTAAGGTCCCCAAAAGGACTTAATCAGACCTCAGTGGATAATTTTACTCTCCCTCTCTCTCTCTCTCTCTCAGAGCATCCCCTTATGTGTTGTATGTGGGTGCTGAAGTTCAGTCTCTTGTCTATGTATAGGTGAAGGAACTTTCCATAATTGTTATTGCTAATGTATACTTGTAATACTGGGTATACATCCGGTGTTCTTACCCTCGACCGCGGCGAGGGTAAGCCGCGGTCGTATGGTCTGAAACCCACAAATATTTACAATGGGGGGGGGGTGGATAACATTTCCTCTTCAAGCACGCACACACAAATGAACTATGTTACTTAACTGGAAGCACTCGTACAACATAATTTACACGATTTCTCAGGATAATTATACTTCTTACCAGCATATATACACTATAGTACCTAGGAGGTTCTCTTCAATGGAATCTAAGATAATTAAAAGAACCCAAGCAAACCACTGTGGAAATGTGCAGGACAATCATATCAATTGTGACACTAGCTCTCCACATATGGCATTTGCTTAATTTAGAAACTGTACTTGTGGTCGATCTCGAACCCACGTTGTTGATGTGACGATGTGTTATGAATTTTGTGGCTAGCTCCTCAAGATTGTTACTTGCTTAGATAAATATATTGTGTGTTCAGTCCCTGAACCCATTATGTGATAAATTAACTAAACTAAAAACTATAGTCTGGCGACGAAACCTGAACTGCATAATGTAAATAGGGATTAACCAGAAAAAGATATAGGTGAAGAATAACACAAGGTAACTGCGTTAATTACAATATCTAGATCAAACTAACATTGATTTTCAAAGGTTGTATATTTTCCATCAATGGAGTGCATCAGCCAAGAAGCCTTCTTTAAAATATGAATATCTTTCCGCACCCAATAAGATCTAATCTCTAAAAAAAAACAAAAAAACGACTTGATTGTAACCTATCCACCGCTGCCCATTGGATGGGGGAGAGGGGGTTATGTGTAGGATAAACATATCAATTGTGACACTAGCCCTCCATATATGTCAGTTGCTTAAATTATAAACTGTACTTGTGGTCGGTCTCGAGCCCATTGTTGATGTGACAATGTGCATTGACTTTTGTAACTAGCTTATCAAGATTATAACTTCCTTGTCTATTTGAATTGTGGGGCTCAGTCCCTGAGCCCATTATGTGCCTCTGTAACACTCCACTATCGCCCATAGAATGGGTATGGGGTGCATAATAAATGAACTAAACTAAGCTCTGCCTTTTTGTTAACAGATACAATTATCAGCTTTATTTGTGAATCTCAATTAATTAAACAATATATCACAGAGCCTGTAGGGTTCGGTGAGATGAGCGAAGAGACATGGGAGATTAAATGGGATTCTTGTAATGTTATTTGTCTATTTGTACTCACTGAATTTGTGCGCCCCTTGAGGGACTTGAAGTAGAGGGGGGGTAGAAATAGCCTAAGCTACTCTATCCCTTTGAGATGTATTTATTGCTTATCTCAATAAACATACTTGAACTTGAACTTGACATGGGAGATTTTACATAAGTACAGTACATGGTAGTTTAAGTAGCGAACGCATGTCAACGAATAACGAGTATATATACAATACAATTTTATTTAGGTAAGGTACATACATACAATAAATTTTTACAAGGATTGGTTGATATAACAAAGATATATTGGTTGATATAACAAAACAATTGTCCTATGAAGTCGATTTAACTTCCAAACATATATTTTTTTAATAAATGTTAAATGTTTTCTGGCTAGTTATGTTAGATTTTATTAAAAATACCAATTCTACTTGTTAACATTATAATTTAAATTTGTGATAATTTGTGCAGAGAAGTGCGACAACTGGATATGCCAACAAACACTTTCCAAACAACGATATATCTTGGATAAGTCGCTCCACAACATTGACGCTTGGACCGTCGACTTCCTTTGATGCTACTTATTTCATAATGAAATTATATTAGTTTGGAGTAAATATATGTTTTCTCATGTTCTGCATTAGCACCCACATTATAGTAAATATACCATATTACTTCATTACTTAAATAATGCTAGGAGGGTTTGAGTTGCTTTGGGTCTTTAGTGGACAGAATCTCCAATAGATGGGGCGAGAGTCGCTCCCTCTCTCTCGCCCGAGCAAGAGTCGAAACTTAATTTAAAATTGATATATCTTTGTTCTCGAACATGATATATTTCATTTGGTGAAATCATAATAATGTTCATATCTCGATCTTTCTGGAGGCATATAAGATTTTAGGCTTTATTAGCGTATCTTTGTTAATTATACAATATATCGGCAAGTGCGTAGGCGTCTGCACTCCATGCCCGACAAGCTACTGAGCGCTACTATAAAAACATATGTATCTTCACTTGAGCTATAAATATGTCTATTGTAATGTATTTAAAATGAAGCTCTTATTTCTATCTTGCTTAAGACATAAAACATTTGTGTTTATTAACGAATTTACGTGAAATAAACATTGATCTGAGAGAGAGTTGCTCTGTCGTTCACTCTGTACGGGGTGGGAGCTCCGTAATTTTTAAAATACATGTATCTTCATTAGAACTTTAAATATGTCCATGATGTCCGTGTTTAAAGTGAAGCTTATATGTCTGCCTTTCTTGAGACATATAAAACATATATGTTTATTAACGAATTCACGTGAAATAAACATTGTTCTGAGAGAGTTGCTCGGTCGATCAATCTGTCCGGGGTTAAAGCTCGGCTATTATAAAAGTACACGTATCTTCGCTTTAAATTTAAATATGCCCATGGTAAGGTATTTAGAATGAAGCTTATATTTCTATCTTTCTTGTGACATATAAAACTCTTACGTTTATTAAGGAATCTGTGTGAAATAGGCATGGTTCTGAGATGAATGCTGCGGTTTTCAGCTCGACGCGCGGCAATGGACGCAATACACATCCAGTGGGTGTTATTGGACCCTATACCCATTTTATTTGTGGTTGGAGCCCCATACCCATTCTATGGGTGGTTGGAGCCCATACCCATTCTATGGGTGGTTGGAGCCCCATACCCATCCTGTGGGTGGTATTGGACCCCATACCCTTCCTGTGGGTGGATGTGATCCCCATACTCATCCTGTGGGTGGATGTGACCCTCATACCCATCCTGTGGGTGGTATTGGACCCCTTTCCCACCTAACAGGCGGTAGGTGACAATATACCCATCCTAGCTATAGTTGGTATAGTAGACACAATACCGTCCTGTTTGCAGTAGTTTACCCCATAGACATTCCAACGTAACATCGTTTTCTGTTAGCGTTCCTACAAAACATCCTTTAAAGATTTGTAAAGCACAAACTATGGTATATAATATTGATTGGTGAAGGACTGTTATTCTATGTAATAATTTTTAGTGCTTATTATAACTTACTAAGAACAACTAATATTTCTCAAAACAAAACTACGAGCCTTCAATAGGAAGTAGCTGATCTGTAATATTCTAAGAGCATGGACAATAGTAGGTAAATTTCACAACCCATGTGGGACCTGAAAACTACAATTTTCCTTATAATTGAGCCAATCACGAATATTCTGCTATCTAGGTTGACGGACGGGTACTGTGACACGTAAATTGGTACGTGAGGAAGAGTTTGGGCCTTGGTAAAAAAAGTAACTGGGAATATATCACATATTTACTAATTCATATTCAACATATTGACTTTAAGCATTAAGTCATATATGTGCTGTCTTGTGTGAGAACGGGTTGGGGCAGGGAGAGTGTGGGCAGGGAGAGAGGTGACGGGGGAAGGGAGAGTGTGGGCAGGGAGAGTGTGGGCAGGGAGAGAGGTGACAGGGAAGGGAGAGTGTGGGCAGGGAGAGTGTGGGCAGGGAGAGAGGTGACGGGGGAAGGGAGAGTGTTGGCAGGGAGAGAGGTGACGGGGAAAGGAGAGTGTGGGCAGGGAGAGAGGTGACAGGGAAGGGAGAGTGTGGGCAGGGAGAGAGGTGACGGGGGAAGGGAGAGTGTGGGCAGGGAGAGAGGTGACGTGGGAAGGGAGAGTGTGGGCAGGGAGAGTGTGGGCAGGGAGAGTGTGGGCAGGGAGAGAGGTGACAGGGAAGGGAGAGTGTGGTCAGGGAGAGAGGTGACAGGGGAAGGGAGAGTGTGGGCAGGGAGAGAGGTGACGGGGGAAGGGAGAGTGTGGGCAGGGAGAGAGGTGACAGGGAAGGGAGAGTGTGGTCAGGGAGAGAGGTGACGGGGGAAGGGAGAGTGTGGGCAGGGAGAGAGGTGACGGGGGAAGGGAGAGTGTGGGCAGGGAGAG
>NW_025569496.1:0-22818 GCF_020424385.1 Procambarus clarkii | reverse complement strand
AGTTAATTTCGCGATGTCACTAAATAATATTTATTACTTCTTGATAATATTAGAAGTTTCATAGAGGCAATTAAGAGGCTATTAACAATAATTGTGTATATTATTTTCTCCAAAATAGAGAATTATTTAATATATATTGCACTAGTGTTCACAATATAATATTTACCAATGGCCAACCCATAACAGGGTAGGATATACATTGACTAGTGTTTATAGATAACCTAGTCCCCTATTACCATTGACTAGTTGAACTATTTATTGTTTATCCTGGTCCCATTATTACCATAGTCTAGTTGTACTATATTAAACAACCTAGCACCATTAATGAATGGTGCAGACACTATTTTGGGTGTAATTGTTATCAACTCGAGTTGAGTTGTATATATAATAATTTACTTATGATCATTACACCTTTGAGTAATTAATTAGTGTCTATACCATCCTAGGGTGATATAGAAGAGCTAACCTAAAGGTACCTCCAGTGACACTGGTTTATCACTCAAATCATTAGTGTGTATGATTGTATATATATAATGTGTATTAATTTTAAGTGCTAACCTCTAGTAGAGGTAGGATTACAGCCTAGTGAGTGCAGAATTTTACCCTAGGCTACCATAAGTACCAGCCTCACAAGGCTTCACCAACTAGCCAGTATGGATAATGCAGGGAGAATGAAAAGAACCCTTGCAGGTCTTAAAGGCCACTTAACAAGACAGATCAAGAAATGTGAAGATTTGTCACAACAATCACCAGTTGATTATGCTGACCTGGAAAGCTATTATCAAGCAGCTGCAGGTAAATTTGAGCAAATCAAATGCCAAATAGCAACTTGTGGCTGAACTTGCCAACACCAATTTATCAGAAACAGAAATAGACGACATTATGGTTGATCTTGCGAGTTATGAAGATCACACTCACGCCACGTTACAGCCTTACGTCAAATTAATTGCCCAGAACGAGGCAACAACAACAACAACAACAGTTGCATCTAATACGAGTCAAGCAGAAGCTCGACTCCCTCCAATTAATTTACCCACTTTTTCGGGAAAAGATGAGGAAGATTTGGACGAATTTTGGAACAAATTCGTTGACCTTGTGGACTCAAAACAATCTCTACCAAAGAGTAGTAAATTCTCTTATTTGCAAGGCCAATTATCAGGTGAGGCTAAAACAGTAGTATCCCATCTGAGATTAACTAATGACGGCTATGATCTGGCAGTAAAACTCCTCAAGGATAATTATGGTGATCCAGAAGTAAGAACATCACATTTAGTTCATGAGCTGTTGCATTTACCCTCACTGGAGGCTTCAGCTGATTCACTCCAAGTCTTCAAGCTGGAGGTAGAATCAATGATCAATGCCCTCAGCCTGACAGCAGATACAAACGGGGCAGAGTGGGTCTTGAAAATAATTGTCCAGGAGAAAATACCTAGGGACATATTGAGACAAATGAGTGCTCATTACAATAAAAGCATTATATCCATGAATGAAATATCTGAGGGTTTAAGGTCAGTAGTTCATCAATTACGAACACATGACAAATTAAAACCACCAAGTAAACTCTCAGAAACCAATAATAGTAAACCACAGAGTACCAAAGGTACTCCAAATCAATCTAGACAATATAATTCAACACCAAAGTGGAACAGTAGCAGTGTGGGCGTATATCCAGTGGGACCCTCCAAGCCTATAGTTACTGTGTCACCCAAGAACGTGACACCAAAGGGTACTGGAAGCTATGGAACATGTTTGTTCTGTAATGAGAAACATTCAATGTACCACTGCCCTAATTTTCCTGATAGTGACACCCGTGTTGAGCGACTCAAAGATTTGCAACATTGCATGAGGTGCCTCAGGAAACATAACATCAACGACTGTGATACCCAATTACACACCTGTAATAGGTGTAACAAAGGTCAGCACCATGCAGCATTGTGCAGAGACATTAAAACAACGTCTCCAAACCCCAAGGTAGAAGATAGCATTCCCACCTCAGTACAGTACTGCAAGGTGCAACAAACAACGAGTGTTCAATCGGCAAAGTCTAAAGGTAATACGACTTTGCCTACTGCCCAAATTACCATCCAGAATAAGAGGGCCAAGGTCCATAACCGTGGGTTGTTTGACCAAGGGTCCCAGAGAACATATGTCACTAAAAAGTTAGCAGATGAACTACAATTAAAGCCTGTAGCCCAGACGTCATTCAACATCTCAGGGTTTATAACAGATGCGGGACCTCAAGTCTACCAGGTGGTACAACCATCAGTATGTTTAGGCAGGTACGTCTGTCAAGTACAAGCCATTGTGGTGGACAAAATACCAGTAGACCTACAAGTTCAAGGTCTGAGAGCAACAGCCAAATTCCTGAGAAATAGAGGAATAAAATTGGCAGATAATATTAAGTCTGATCACTCACCGACTTCGGTCTCCTTGTAGGGACAGACTATTGCCATCGATTCATCGGTAGCCCTACTAAATATCAGGGCATAACCATGTTAAATTCTGCAGGAGGTAAATTACTCTCAGGCCCAGTATCAAGCCTGAGGAGACCTATGCCTGCAGATAAACAATACCAGTAGAAATCTAAATTTGTCAGCTGATTATATATCTCCAGTAGCATTATACTAAGGAGATTACAGCTGACTATAACAACAGAGGTTGATGTTAATATCATCATTTAAAGCTGAAGATGAGTTCATGAGGCTTCAGTGGCAAATCAGTGAACAGTAGCCTAAACAGCTACAAGTCACTGAACCCACTGCAGTCTCAGAACCATACTTTACTTTAATGATGGGCTATTCAATCCTCTGAATCAATTAACTAAATTAAACCCCAATAAATCTGACGACTGATTTGATACATTTATTATTTAATCAAGATGAATTCCATGGGCCTCAGTGTTTATATATCAGTGACCAGTTACCTGAACAAACTTCAAGTTATATCTAATGTCACTGATCTCACTGCAGTCCCTGAATCATACTTGACTGTAGTACTTGATCACATTCAGTCGTCTGGGTTAAATAATATGTATTTAAGCTTGAATTTTAGCCTTTCGAGAGTTAACAGGGAAATGAAATCGCATTAGACTTCTAACCCCTGTAACTTGAGTACGGGACGTCCATCCTGTACGAACAGATGCACAAATGTGTGATTACTAACTACTAACAACAAATTAATCTAATAATTCGAAGGAGGAGTATCGGTGTTCGTCTGTTCTAAATAGGACTGTGACCCGTGAGCAGCCCCCGGGGAATTATGTAGGAAAATCCGACACCATTTTATAATATTACATACAGGCAGATAATATTGCTGCCATTGTATACACAAGTTAACAAATAGAAAATGTAGCTTGTAGTGGAATTTTCCGTCTATAGAAAACGGGATATTATTGCCACATACTATTATAAGTTCACCAGCTATTCTGCTGGGAATTATTCTTAAATACATTAGTCTTTGGACTTTTATCATCATAAAAACATCTCATTTGAATTAACTTAATTATCAGTATTAAAATAAAGTAAATGTGACCCTTCTATCACTTACTGATATCTGGACAAATAGTAGTCGAGTGGTGAGGGAGTGGTCAGCCATTGTTGTTGTTTAAGACCAGAGGCGCACGGGAGTAAACGGCTCCTGTTAATTTCACTTGGACGAAGTGTTATGGAAACCAAAGGTCTTCCATCATCAACACGCTGTCAACAATAATAAAGGAAAGTGTTCTGCCGAAACCCATTTATCTAATCATTTTTGGCCATTAATGTCAGTAGATAGGGCGAACCGGTTAGAATGCGAACAGCCTCTTAAAAAAAGGTAATTAAGCCTTGGTCTTTATGATTCATTATACTGTGTTTTCTCTGATATAGCTGTCATATATTAGGTTCTGGCTTTATAGCTAGTGCCTTGGACAGGTCAAGATGAGGAAGCAAACTTTGTGTATCAGTTACTGGGTGATGGAAGTTGCCTTAGAGTATAATTTGGTGTCTACATCTTGGTTATATCTGGTGGACGAAGCCTGCTGTGGAATAAGATAAGGAACCTATTCAATGTATACTAATATATGTAGTTTAATACTGTAGTTTAATTGGCTGCATATATATAAAGTCAATATAAACCCCCCCCCTAATGTGTAGTGGATCGATTTGTGAGATTATTGCAGAAATACAGTCCACTTAACATCATACAAATTGCTATCGAAATATATAAATTAATGTAAATATAAATTATATATAAATTCGTGTAAATTAAATAAATATAAATCTCACAGGTCGGACCCCACAAGGTACATGTCTAACATGATAAACAAACCCCACCAAAGATGAGAGGGTATGTTTCCTACACAAACAGTAATATCACAGGCCTACTAACACACATTAGAAGTGATTTACCGTATGCTCTTGTGAGCTCATCAAACAGTGTGTTCACATTGTACATCACTTCCATATACAAACTTCAGCAGGCCCCTTTTCCTTTCTTAAAGTATATGCCAGAAGTCAGAAACTCAGTGTAACATTGCTCCTAGATCTTGACCTAGATCATGTCGAGTTGAGAAGTGCAGTCTTGAGTGCGTAAAATTCCTGATCCAATCAGCTAGTGAACGAAGTGAAACTTGTTAGACTGTTTAGTAGAGTTTATGATCTTTTAGGTTAGCCTGAATAGGTCTAAATCTTCTTTGTTGACAAACCTACGTCTTAAAAAACTTCTCCTCGACTCCCTCTTTTAAATCACCTAGAACATGATCAATAGCTAACCTAGCAAATGGTAAATGATCAGCGTCAGTAGGAGTAGGGTATCTTACCGTTGTCCGACTCTCAACTTTCTTGATGAAAGACTAGAAACAGAGCATTGTTATAAGAACTGGATAACCATTTCCTGGCTCTTTTATGGGAATGACTGGCTGTCCCCAGTCGTTCCCGCTGGTCCTCTACCTGTCCCTGGAAGGAACAGGGGAGAGGACTCTTGATCTGTAATTGTTACTAAGATAAAGTTCATTTGTGATCTCAAATTGTAGTGAGTCACACCTCACTTAAATGCACACTTTTAAGAAAAATTATTGCACAACAAAATATGTAATCAATTACTGTTGCACAACGAAATATGTAAGCGACAGTATGCAACAACTACTCAATGAAACTACTGAGAAGCAATTAAAAAAAGTGGCACATAAACAAAATGTAAAATTTTTATGCAAGAACTCAATGAAATGGCATAAGGAAACTGTTAACTAGGTCTTAAGATGACTTGAAATGACTCGTTAATAGACGAAAGATCACAGGGCGGGAGGGGAGGCAAAAATGATATGGTCAAAAAGAAAAAAAAAAGGTCCATAAGGCCTGAGACAGGTCTGTAAAAATTATTTCCTGCATAAACATGAATATGTACAACTTGCTGGTACGACCTGCCTGCCTCACGTCACTTTGAGAAGATGGCTCACTTTGAGGAAGAACATTAGGCCGCCAGTTATGTCTTAGAGAACTAGCTAGATGACATCAAAGTCAAGTGTCATATGGAAACTTTCAGGGAACTTTTGGAGGGGTCGGCATTAAGTGCATTAGTGCTTGCAGGTGAGAAGGTGCTTGATTGAGAGGGTCATGTTGCAGTTCAAACAGATGTTAGGAAATTGCTTTACATTATGTAGGATTGGTGTAATGTTGCAATGACCAGTGCAGTTGTGGGAACCGACCTGTGAGATTTATATTTATTTAATTTATATGAATTTATATAGAATTTATATTTACGTTAATTTATATATTTCGATAGCAATTTGTATGATGTTAAGTGAACTGTATTTCTTTAATAATCTCACAAATCGATCCTTACACATTAGGGGGGTTTATATTAAATTTATATATATGCAGCCAATCAAACTACAGTATTAAACTACATATATTAGTATACATTGAGGAGGTTCCTTATCTTATTATAGAGCAGGCTTAGTTCACCAGATATAACTAGGATGTAGACACCAAATTACCTCGTGTGAGGCAGCTTCCATCACCCTGGTAACTGATACACAAAGCTTGTTTCCTCTTCTTGTACCTGTCAAAGGGCGCTAGCTGTAAAGCCAGAATCCTAATATATGACAGCTATATCAGAGAAAACACTGTATAATGAATCAGATAAGGACCAAGGCTTAATTACCTTTTTTGAGTCGATCATTTGTGTTCTCACCGGTTAGCCCAATATCTACCTAACATTAATGGCCAAAAATAAATAGATAAACAGGTTTCGGAAAAACACTTCCCTTGTGATTGATGACAGCGTGCTGATGATGAAAGATCTTTGGTTTCCATAACACTTCGTCCAAGAGAATTTATAGGAGCCGAATTTGCCCCACAACTCTCAGGTCTTAACAACAATGGCTAACCACTCCTTCCTCACTGACGCTACTGGCCTACTTTGTCCAGATATCAGTAACTGATAGAAGGGTCACATTTACTTTATTTTAATACTGATAATTAAGTTAATTCAAATAAGATGTTTTTATGATGGTAAAAGTCCAAAGACTAATGTATTTAAGAATAATTCCCAACAAATAGCTGGTGAATTTATAATAGTATGTGGCAATGATATCCCGTTTTTCTATTGACGGAAATTTCCACTATAAGCTACATTTTCTATGGGTTAACTTGTGTATACAATGGCAGTAATATTATCTGCAATTGCATGTAATATTATTAAATGGTGTCAGATTTTCCGACATAATTCCACAAGGGGCTGTTCACGGGTCGAAGTCCTATTTAGAACAGACGAACACCGATACTCCTCCTTCGAATTATTAAATAATTTGATGTTAGTAGTTAGTAATCACACATTTGTGCGTCTGTTCGTACAGGATGGATGTCCCGTACTAGAGTTGCAGGGGTTAGAATTCTAATGCGATTTCATTTCCCTGTTAACTCTTGTAAGGCTAAAATTCAAGCCTAATTACATATTATTTAAACCAGAAGATTGAATGTGATCAAGTGCTACAGTCAAGAATGATTCAGGGACTGCAGTGAGATCAGTGACATTAGCTATAACTTGAAGCTTGTTCAGGTAACTGGTCACTGATATATAAACACTGTGGCCCATGGAATTCATCTTGATTAAATAATAATGTTTCAAATCAGTCGTCAGATTTATTGGGGTTTAATTTAGTTAGTTGATTCAGAGGATTGAATAGCCCATCATTAAAGTAAAGTATGGTTCTGAGACTGCAGTGGGTTCAGTGACTTGTAGCTGTTTAGGCAACTGTTCACTGATTTGCCACTGAAGCCTCATGAACTCATCTTTAGCTTTAAATGATGATATTAACATCAACCTCTGTTGCTATAGTCAGCTGTAATCTCCTTAGTATAATGCTACTGGAGAAATATAATCAGCTGACAAATTTAGATTTCTATTAGTATTGTTTTATCTGCATCCATAGCTCTGCCCAGGCTTGATACTGGGCCTGAGAGTAATTTACCTCCTGCAGAATTTAGCATGGTTATGCCCTGATATTTAGTAGGGCTACCGATGAATCGATGGCAATAGTCTGTCCCTACAAGGAGGACCGAAGTCGGTGAGTGATCAGACTTAATATTATCTGGCAATTTTATTACTCTATTTCTCAGGAATTTGGCTGTTGCTCTCAGACCTTGAACTTGTAGGTCTACTGGTATTTTGTCCACCACAATAGCTTGTACTTGACAGACGTACCTGCCTAAACATAATGAGGGTTGTACCACCTGGTAGACTTGAGGTCCTGTATCTGTTATAAACCCTGAGATGTTGAATGTCGTCTGGGCTACAGGCCTTAATTGTAGTTCATCTGCTAACTTTTTAGTGACATATGTTCTCTGGGATCCTTGGTCAAACAACCCACGGGTATGGACCTTGGCCCTCTTATTCGGATGGTAATTTGGGCAGTAGGCAAAGTCGTATTACCTTTAGACTTTGCCGATTGAACACTCGTTGTTTGTTGCACCTTGCAGTATTGTACTGAGGTGGGAATACTATCTTCCACCTTGGGGTTTGGAGACGTTGTTTTGGTGTGTCTGCACAATGCTGCATGGTGCTGACCTTTGTTACACCTATTACAGGTGTGTAATTGGGTATCACAGACGTTGATGTTATGTTTCCTGAGGCACCTCGTGCAATGTTGCAAATCTTTGAGTCGCTCAACACGGGCGTCACTATCAGGAAAATTAGGGCAGTGGTACATTGAATGTTTCTCATTACAGAACAAACATGTTCCATAGCTTCCAGTACCCTTTGGTGTCACGTTCTTGGGTGACACAGTAACTATAGGCTTGGAGGGTCCCACTGCATATACGCCCACACTGCTACTGTTCCACTTTGGTGTTGAATTATATTGTCTAGATTGATTTGGAGTACCTTTGGTACTCTGTGGTTTACTATTATTGGTTTCTGAGGGTTTACTTGGTGGTTTTTAATTTGTCATGTGTTCGTAATTGATGAACTACTGACCTTAAACCCTCAGATATTTCATTCATGGATATGATGCTTTTATTGTAATGAGCACTCATTTGTCTCAATATGTCCCTAGGTATTTTCTCCTGGACAATTATTTTCAAGACCCACTCTGCCCCGTTGTATCTGCTGTCAGGCTGAGGGCCTTGATCATTGATTCTACCTCCAGCTTGAAGACTTGGAGTGAATCAGCTGAAGCCTCCGGTGAGGGTAAATGCAACAGCTCATGAACTAAATGTGATGTTCTTACTTCTGGATCAGAATAATTATCCTTGAGGAGTTTTACTGCCAGATCATAGCCGTCATTAGTTAATCTCAGATGGGATACTACTGTTTTAGCCTCACCTGATAATTGGCCTTGTCCCACAGGTAACCCCAGCACCAACCTCCCACAGGTAACCCCAACACCAACCTCCCACAGTAACCCCAACACCAACCTCCCACAGTACACCTCCCACAGTAACCCCCAGCACCAACCTCCCACAGGTAACCCCAGCACCAACCTCCCACAGTACACCTCCCACAGTAACCCCAGCACCAACCTCCCACAGGTAACCCCAGCACCAACCTCCCACAGTACACCTCCTACAGGTAACCCCAGCACCAACCTCCCACAGTACACCTCCCACAGGTAACCCCAGCACCAACCTCCCACAGTACACCTCCCACAGTAACCCCAACACCAACCTCCCACAGTACCCTCCCACAGGTAACCCCAGCACCAACCTCCCACAGTACACAACACCAACCTCCCACAGTACACCTCCCACAGGTAACCCCAGCACCAACCTCCCACAGTACACCTCCCACAGTACACCTCCCACAGGTAACCCCAGCACCAACCTCCCACAGGTAACCCCAACACCAACCTCCCACAGTACACCTCCCACAGTAACCCCAACACCAACCTCCCACAGTAACCCCAGCACCAACCTCCCACAGGTAACCCCAGCACCAACCTCCCACAGGTAACCCCAGCACCAACCTCCCACAGTAACCCCAACACCAACCTCCCACAGTAACCCAACACCAACCTCCCACAGTAACCCCAGCACCAACCTCCCACAGTACACCTCCCACAGGTAACCCCAGCACCAACCTCCCACAGTACACCTCCCACAATAACCCCAGCACCAACCTCCCACAGGTAACCCCAACACCACCTCCCACAGTACACCTCCCACAGTAACCCCAACACCAACCTCCCACAGTAACCCCAACACCAACCTCCCACAGTAACCCCAACACCAACCTCCCACAGTACACCTCCCACAGTAACCCCAGCACCAACCTCCCACAGGTACAAAATGAAGCCATGAGAATTATCTTAGGATGCCCAAGAAATGCTATGATTGAGAAAATGAGGATGGAGTTGAATCTGCAGAGTATTGGGGATAGAATTGCAGAGATAAATGTAGCTTCTGCCATTAGATTAATGAGAGGTGGGGGAGCTAATGAATTGGTCCTCTCAGTTCAAAAGGTGGGAAGTACTGAACAATGTATGATGAAGAAAAGAGCATATATGAATACCTTATGTTCTAATGTTATTAAGTATGATGTTATTACAGAGTGTATTGCTGTGCCCAAGAGAAAATTCACACCACCATGGGAGGATTGTAATGTAGATGTAGTAATTACTCCCTTGCAAAAGAAAAAAAGTATGTATGAAATTGGAGAGCTGAGGGCAACATATGATTGTATAATTAGAAAATTGCCTACAGAAAACACTCTACTACATGTATATTGTGATGGGTCAGTAGCTAGGGATGGGAAGGCAGGATGTATATTGTGATGGGTCAGTAGCTAGGGATGGGAAGGCAGGATGTATATGTTCTTAACATTCTGAAACCTATATTGTTTGCTGATGATACTACACTCATCTACTCCAACCCCAACCCACATGCACTAAATACTGTAATGTTATTAATAATGAACTAAAAAAGTCCACTTATGGATGTCAACCAACAAACTAACACTTAACATAGAAAAGACCTACTACATCTTATTTGGAAGCAAATCTACAAATGCAATTCAGCTTCAGATGACAATGTAAACATTAGCAATAACAATGATGGAAAGTTTCTTGGTCTATTCTTAGACAAGAGACTCAACTTCAGTACCCACATACAACACATAACTAAGAAAGTCTCTAAAACAGTTGGTATACTCTCCAAAATCAGATATTATGTACCTAACCCTGCTCTCATCTCTCTATATTATACACTAATCTATCCCTATCTCAACTATGGTATCTGTGCATGGGGTTCAACCACTGCAAACCACCTCAAGTCCATCATCACCCAGCAAAAATCTGCTATCAGAATAATATCAAATTCTGCTTTCAGACAACACTCAGCCCCCTTGTTTAACTCCCTAAACATGCTAAACATAATCTCACTCCATAAATTCTCTTGTGTCAACTACATTTACAAAACCCTGTTCTTAAATGCAAATCCTGCTCTGAAACTCTTCCTGGACAGATGTAATAGGACCCATTATCACCACACCAGAAATAAATATCTCTTTGATATCCCCAGAGTTAAACTTGTATAAATAAATAAATAAATAAATAAATATGTTTATTCAGGTAAGGTACATACATACAAGTAATGTTACATTAATGGATCGATATATAGATAGAGCTAGTACATACAATGCCTAAAGCCACTATTACGCAACGCGTTTCGGGCAGGAAAAACATTAATATCTAGAACTTAATACTAATTGAGCATAAAGAATAAAATGTGTTGAGAACAAATACAAATAAAGATAAAAAAAAGGGGGAACATGACTGAAAAAGCAGCACAAATACAATAGGTTGACAAACAGTGTTGATTAAAAAAAAAAAAAATAATAACAGACATGGGTTGACAATAGAGGGGTAAGGTAGGTTAGTGAATTTATTAGGTAGTGTTTAGTTTTTATCTTAAACTGCTTGAGAGAGGTACAGTCTTTAACATGGTTGGGAAGATCATTCCACATTCTGGGTCCCTTGATTTGTAGAGCATTTCTAGTTTGATTAAGTCGTACTCTTGGAATATCAAAACTGTATTTATTTCTGGTGTGGTGCTCATGGGTTCTGTTACAACCTTCTTATGAAGCTTTTGAGCTTATATGTATGTATTTGTAATATATGTATGTAAACAATGTATTTATTATCATTTATCAATTCTGATAGAAATTACCTACTTAAAATTATCTGTTAGATTAAGGACCTGCCTGAAACGCTGCGCATACTAGTGGCTTTACAAGATTGTAAATACTGTACTATTCAATGTATTCTCACAAACCCAATGTACCTACTTGTATATATATAAATAAAATAAAATAAAATATTGTGATGGGTCAGTAGCTAGGGATGGGAAGGCAGGATGCAGTATGCCAAACTGAATTCGTGCGCCCCTTGAGGGACTTGAAGTAGAGGGATAGGGATCACAGGATAAGTATGGGTTGCACAAACTACTGGTAACAGGATGAGTATGGGTTGCACAATTAATTACTACAAAGTGGTTGAGTATGGGGTGCACGTAAATGAAGACTCCCAAGAAGCAAATCAGAGATCAGCCCAAGCTTCATCTTGAGGCAAAGCTCAATGCCTTAAGCCATATTGATGCTCTGTCCACAGAGCATTCTCTCTCTCAAATCATAATAGTACACTAATGGTTCCCTACACCACCCCTCATTTGCAGCTGCAGCAGGCTTGGGTGACATGATGACTATGGGGTGCACAATAAACTAACACTCACAGAATGAGTATGGGCTGCACAATAAGCTACCTCTCACAAGATTAGTAATAAAGAAACATTAATTTTTTGGTAGGGTGACTGAAACTCATCCTGGGGTAAAAATGTTTATTTAAATTTATTATAGTTAAATGAATTTAGTAAATTATTCCATATATTGTATTATAAGTGAATTGACACTAAACTATAAATGATACTAATAAGGTTTTAAAAATGAAAAACAGTAAAAATCCTTCATGTAAGATATGGAAGTTGAAAAGTAAATTAACTGTAAACTAAATTATAAACTGTAGACATAATATAAAGTATTATAAGTAAAATACCTATAAACTACCAAATAATAAGGTGTAAGGAACCATTTCTATTGTTTGTCCTTTTTTACCTGTTTCCTCAGGTATTTTAAAATTCCCATTCCGTTGTTACTACACTGTTTTCCTGGTGTAGTTCCCTGTGGTTCAAATTTTACTACTTGTACTTCTTGCTGTTTCTGAATGATTGCTAATGGTAGCCCTTGTTGCACCTGCGGAACTTTTTGTAAATGTTCCACCTGCGGAACTTTTTGTACTTGTTGAATTTCTTGCACCTGCGGTACTTTTTGGACTTGATGCACCTGCTGCACTTGTAGCTCGTCAGGATTTTTTTCCAGGGCATTATCGCTATCACCTTCTGATCCTAATGTAAGTTTATCTGCATCAAGCTTCCTTGTGCGTGCTGGAAAAAAAATAAAAATAAAAAATAAAAAATTTTGAAATGGAAGATCCTGTGTAACAAATTTAATCAGTTACTATGATCGAGCCGCAGAAATTTTACAGGAAAGATATGGTTGGGTTGACTGCATCTATCTGGACCTAAAAGAGGCATTCAACAGAATTCCACATAAGAGTTTGTTCTGGAAACTGGAACATATTGGAGGGGTGACAGGTAAGCTTCTAACATGGATTAAAAAATTTCAAACTGATAGAAAAATGAGGGCAGTAATCAGAGGCAATGTATTGGACTGGAGAAATGTCACGAGTGGAGTACCACAGGGTTTAGTTCTGGCATTCATGGATAAATAATAAATAAATTGTTCATGATTTTTTTAGACAAAAGCTAGAATATGCAGCAGTTGTATGGTGCCCATATCTTAAGAAGTACATGTACAAACTTGAAATGATACAAAGACGTCATGGGTGTCATAGGGGCCCCAGCACACTGGTTTGCTAAAGGGCCCTTAATGCTGTCGAGACCTTATGGGCCCTTGGACCCATTACGTTAAGACATAGTGCTGTATTGGGCCACACACTTTTTGCCATATACATCAACGACAGAGATGATTGAATTGAAATTATATATATATATATATATATATATATATATATATATATATATATATATATATATATATATATATATATATATATATATATATATATATATATATATATATATATATATATATATATATATATATGAGAGAAAATAATAGGTGGTGATATATTTATATATTATGTGAACTACTTACACAAAAAGAAGTTAGTGGTGAAGATCTTCTTGTCCTCTTCTTGTATTACGTTGTTTGGTAGGAAACCATGTGTCACCCGTGCTGGTCCTTTCTTGTAATAGATAACGATTGATTCATACCCACAGCCACGCAGATATGTTAGCTGAAAAGCAAATAATATTTAAACAATAACACTATCTGGGAAAATGCAACAAAATAAATGTTTGAAGCATAGCTGGGCATGTGCAATAGAACCCATAATAGAATCACAATACCAGAAATAAATATCTTTGATATCCCCAGAGTCAAAGTTATTCTGTGTAAATACTCTATGCAAATAAAGGGACCTTGTCTATGGAACTCACTCGCTAACAAATTTAAAAACTGTCCAACTTCTGCCATTTTAAAAAATAAAACCAAAAAGTACCTAATTTTTTCTTGATAGTTTCCTAACTAGTGTATTAAACTCGCACTGTATCTTATGAAATCCAATGCCAGAATATATGTGCCTAAACCATACAACTTTTCCATTGTAATCATTGCTATCACCTTATATCATGATTGTTATATTGAATGCATATCTTACTATATTATACCTTGAAATATTCCTCAAATTATGCTACAATTTATATGTTGATAACCCTCAAATTTTACTTTAATGTACATAGTAATCTTTGTGATACTTTCTTACAATGTACCAGCCAATTTTTTCCATTTAAGCTTTAAATTGCCTATTTAAAATTATCTGTTAGATTAAGGACCTGCCCAAAACACTATGTGTGCTAGTGGCTTTACAAGAATGTAAAAACATCAATGCTATGTACTCTCATAATCCCAGTGTGCTATCTTGTATATAAATAAATAAACAAATAGTATGTAAGTACTGTACAGCATTATTCATGTTGATTCTATACCTTATCAAGCAAGTTCAGCATAAGAAGAATACAAATGAATACAACAGATGTAGACAAACTTCAATACCTGATTTTCAATCCTTCGTAGAACCCGGCTTGCTGTATTTCGTTCTAAAGCCTTCTTGCCTTTAAGTAGAAAACGGGCTTCCTCTTCTTTCTTCATTAATTCTCTACTGTTTCGGAAGTCACACTGGCAGAACTTGCAAACATTGCTTCGGACATGCACACATTGTTTGCAGTTTGTGCATCTCCTCAAGAATTTTCCCTGAAGACCTGAAGGAAATAGTTTTTAATAAAATACTTATATTCAAATGACCTATGCTGCAAAAATTATAAGTTAAATTGTTGTTAAAATGTACTACAGTAATTAAATATATTATTTAAATTATGAAATAATCTACATTAACACTAGTGAGAGCAATGTTAAAAATTTTAGGACTGCATCTGGAAATAACTTTAATTTTGGATGTGATTAACCATGCTGTAACTCGTATAACAAAACTGAGAGGAGTTGCATCCAACAGCCTGATTGACCAGGCTGTTAATTTCAAGCGAATACTATATTATTGGAAGAAAAAAAAATTATATATATATATATATATATATATATATATATATATATATATATATATATATATATATATATATATATATATATATATATAATCAATATTGTAACTTTTTTTGTGTAATGACGTTTTCAAATAAAGTTAGATAAATATACACACATACCAAAAGAATAAGGGTGGTAGGAGAAGAAAATATGAAAGTGTTCAGTGAGGATCCACAAGGTCTTCTCTGAGTACTCTTTATTTTCTTCTCCGAGGCTATGGGTCCCTACACTTGCACCAGAGGTGGTACCCCTCATATATATATATATATATATATATATATATATATATATATATATATATATATATATATATATATATATGACAGTGTCAGATTCACCACCACCATCATACACCACCAGCACCATACACCACCAGCATCATACACCAACAGCACCATACACCACCAGCATCATACACCACCAGCATCATACACCACCAGCATCATACACCATCAGCATCATACATCACCAGCATCATACACCATCAGCATAATACACCACCAACATCATACACCATACACCACCAGCACCATACACCACCAGCACCATACACCACCAGCATCATACACCACCAGCACCATACACCACCAGCATCATACACCAACAGCACCATACACCACCAGCATCATACATCACCAGCATCATACACCATCAGCATAATACACCACCAGCATCATACACCATACACCACCAGCACCATACACCACCAGCACCATACACCACCAGCACCATACACCACCAGCATCATACACCACCAGCACCATACACCACCAGCATCATACACCATCAGCATCATACACCATCAGCATCATACACCATCATACTCCACCAGAATCATACACCACCAGCATCATACACCACCAGCACCATACACCAGCATCACACCATCAGCATCATACACCATCAGCACATACTCCACCAGCACCATACACCACCAGCACCATACACCACCACCATCATACACCACCACCATGTCAAATGGACAGTGTTAACAAAATTATTCCCACATACTCCGTCACTATGTGATGGAGTACACATAGAACAGGGGACTGTAACAAATGTTCTAGCATAAAACTTTGTACAGTTTAGTAATTTCTTACCATTTGATGTACTAGGTAGATCCATGTTTGGTGAAGTTTTATAGCTGGAGCTGGAAGATCCTGTCGAGATGACTTCTTCAAAGAGACTATAATAGCTTCAACACACATTGTGTCTTGAGTCTACCAGTACTTGGCCTACAGTTACCAGATCTGATTTACAGAAACTAGTGAACTATGGAGATAAGATTGTTAATAATATACTTTTTTTGAGATTCATATGACTTGCAGCTTAAAAACCAACCTTATTTTAAAATAGTACACTAAAGTACATAGCAAATTGCGAAATTCGTAGTTTTTTAACTACTTTAAAGCTAAATTCTCAAGCTTTGAAAATAAGCACAATTTGCTATTTTAAGCGGAATCTGGCAACTCTGATTTAGCATGTAAACATTGACTTGCATTCACAATGTAGTTATTTATTTTTCAACAATTTAAAACGAGTTATGAAAATACACACATTGGTACATTATTGCAAAGGCACTATACTATATATATATATGTATATATATATATATATAAATTGTTGCAAGTCGAGCAACAAATATTTTACATTGAACAACAAATGAGATTGGAAAAGCAGTATTGCCAAAATAGACCCCAGACACACCCTGTGGGTAGTAATGGACCCCCATACCGACCCTATGAGGGGTAGTGGACCCCATAATAACACTATGGGCGATAGTGGACACTATACAAACACTATGGGCGGTAGTTGACTTCATAGAGACCCTGTGGGCGGTAAGGGACCCCCTATCGACCCTGTGGGCGGCAGTGGACCCCCTATCGATCCTGTGGGCGGCAGTGGACCCCCTACCGACCCTGTGGGCGGCAGTGGACCCCTACCGAACGTGTGGGCGGCAGTGGACCCCCTACCGACCCTGTGGGCGGCAGTGGACCCCCTATCGATCCTGTGGGCGGTAGTGGACCCCCCCCATATCGACCCTGTGGGCGGCAGTGGACCCCCTATCGATCCTGTGGGCGGCAGTGGACCCCCTACCGACCCAGTGGGTGGCAGTGGACCCCCTGCCGACCCTGTGGGCGGTAGTGGACCCCTACCGACCCTGTGGACGGTAGTTGACTTCATAGCGACCCTGTGGGCGGTAGTGGACCCCATACCGACCCTGTGGGTGGCGGTGGACCCCATACCGACTCTGTGGGCGGCAGTGAACCCTATATACTAATCCTGTGGGCGATACTGTACCCTATAGTCATCCTGTGGGGGCAATGGATGCCATACATATCCAGTGGGTGTTATTGTACCCCATACTTATTCTGTGGGTGGTTGGAGCCCCATACCCATCCTGTGGGTTATAGTGGACCCCATACTCATCCTGTGGGTGGTATTGGACCCCATACCTATCCTGTGGGTGGTTGTGAGCCCATACCCATCCTGTCGGTGGTAGTGGACGCAATACACATCCAGTGGATGGTATTGGATCCCATACCCTTCCTGTGGGTGGAAGTGATCCCCATACCATTCCTGTGGGTGGATGTGACCCCCATACTCATCCTGCGGGTGTTATTGGACCCCTTACCCACCTAACAGGTGGTAGTGGACCCTATACTAATCCTATAGTTTCCAATAATCCACACCATACCATCCTGTTTGCAGTAGTTTACCCTATATACATTCCAACATAACATCGTTTTCTGTTAGCGTTCCTACAAAACATTCTTTAAAGATTTCTAAAGCACAAACTATGGTATATAATATTGATTGGTGAAGCACTTATTCTATGTAATAATTTATTGTGCTTATTATAATTTACTAAGAACAACTAATATTTCTCAAAACAAAACTACGAGCCTTCAATAGGATGTAGCTGATCTGTAATATTATAAGAGCATGGACAATAGTAGGTGAATTTCACAACCCATGTGGGACCTGAAAACTACAATTTTCGTTATAATTGAACCAATCACGACTATTCAGCTATCTACGTTGATGGACGAGTACTGTGAGACGTAAATTGGTACGTGAGGAAGAGTTTGAGCCTTGGTAAAAAAGTTAACTGGGAATATATCACATATGTACTAAATCACATTCCACATATTGACTTTAAGCACTAAGTCATATATGTACTGTCTTGTGTGAGAACGGGTTGTGAAGGACACACCTGTTCTTGTAGACACTGTGAAGGACACACCTGTTCTTGTAGACACTGTGAAGGACACACCTGTTCTTGTAGACACTGTGAAGGACACACCTGTTCTTGTAGACACTGTGAAGGACACACCTGTTCTTGTAGACACCGTGAGAGAATATCACACCTTTTGTTCTCTTGGTATTCAGGGCAGATTGTAAGCGTCGGAATCCATTTTTAACACCATCAACCAAGTTGAAGTAGTAGTTGTTGGAGGGAGAGTCATCATGGGTGTTGGAGGGAGAGTCATCATGGGTGTTGGAGGGAGAGTCATCATGGGTGTTGGAGGGAGAGTCATCATGGGTGTTGGAGGGAGAGTCATCATGGGTGTTGGAGGGAGAGTCATCATGGGTGTTGGAGGGAGAGTCATCATGGGTGTTGGAGGGAGACTCATCATGGGTGTTGGAGGGAGAGTCATCATGGGTGTTGGAGGGAGACTCATCATGGGGTGTTGGAGGGAGAGTCATCATGGGTGTTGGAGGGAGAGTCATCATGGGTGTTGGAGGGAGATTCATCATGGGTGTTGGAGGGAGAGTCATCATGGGTGTTGGAGGGAGATTCATCATGAGTGTTGGAGGGAGATTCATCATGAGTGTTGGAGGGAGATTCATCATGGGTGTTGGAGGGAGATTCATCATGGGTGTTGGAGGGAGAGTCATCATGGGTGTTGGAGGGAGATTCATCATGGGTGTTGGAGGGAGATTCATCATGAGTGTTGGAGGGAGAGTCATCATGGGTGTTGGAGGGAGACTCATCATGGGTGTTGGAGGGAGATTCATCATGAGTGTTGGAGGGAGATTCATCATGAGTGTTGGAGGGAGATTCATCATGAGTGTTGGAGGGAGATTCATCATGGGTGTTGGAGGGAGATTCATCATGGGTGTTGGAGGGAGATTCATCATGGGTGTTGGAGGGAGATTCATCATGGGTGTTGGAGGGAGATTCATCATGGGTGTTGGAGGGAGATTCATCATGAGTGTTGGAGGGAGATTCATCATGGGTGTTGGAGGGAGATTCATCATGAGTGTTGGAGGGAGATTCATCATGAGTGTTGGAGGGAGATTCATCATGAGTGTTGGAGGGAGATTCATCATGGGTGTTGGAGGGAGATTCATCATGGGTGTTGGAGGGAGATTCATCATGAGTGTTGGAGGGAGATTCATCATGGGTGTTGGAGGGAGATTCATCATGGGTGTTGGAGGGAGATTCATCATGGGTGTTGGAGGGAGATTCATCATGGGTGTTGGAGGGAGATTCATCATGGGTGTTGGAGGGAGATTCATCATGGTGTTGGAGGGAGATTCATCATGGGTGTTGGAGGGAGATTCATCATGGGTGTTGGAGGGAGATTCATCCATGAGTGTTGGAGGGAGATTCATCATGGGTGTTGGAGGGAGATTCATCATGAGTGTTGGAGGGAGATTCATCATGAGTGTTGGAGGGAGATTCATCATGAGTGTTGGAGGGAGATTCATCATGGGTGTTGGAGGGAGATTCATCATGGGTGTTGGAGGGAGATTCATCATGGGTGTTGGAGGGAGATTCATCATGGGTGTTGGAGGGAGATTCATCATGGGTGTTGGAGGGAGATTCATCATGGGTGTTGGAGGGAGATTCATCATGGGTGTTGGAGGGAGATTCATCATGGGTGTTGGAGGGAGATTCATCATGAGTGTTGGAGGGAGATTCATCATGGGTGTTGGAGGGAGATTCATCATGGGTGTTGGAGGGAGATTCATCATGGGTGTTGGAGGGAGATTCATCATGGGTGTTGGAGGGAGATTCATCATGGGTGTTGGAGGGAGATTCATCATGGGTGTTGGAGGGAGATTCATCATGGGTGTTGGAGGGAGATTCATCATGGGTGTAGAGGAGAAAGAAGTCCAGCGGTGCACTAATCAGTGAAAATAATAACCCACTATTTTGAAAACATGAGGAAATTGTTGACCAGACCACACACTAGAAGGTGAAGGGACGACGACGTTTCGGTCCGTCCTGGACCATTCTCAATCGACTTGAGAATGGTCCAGGACGGACCGACACGTCGTCGTCCCTTCACCTTCTAGTGTGTGATCTGGTCAACATACTTTAGCCACGTTATTGTGACTCATCGCCTGCACATGAGGAAATGTTGTTTGTATCTTTCGATCCCAAACTGGGATCCTCTTCAGCAGTGAGCGAGAACAACGACTGTAGCTGCTTTTATGACGTCAGGTCAGGTATCCTTGGGAGGACACCTTGGGATGACTTCAGAGCTCAACGTCCCCGTGGCCAGGGAGAACAGGGAGAGGTGCATACATTGTGTGTGTGTGTGTGTGTGACAAGACCAAGGCTCTCACAAGGTGTGTGTGTGAGACAAGACCAAGGCTCTCACAAGGTGTGTGTGTGAGACAAGACCAAGGCTCTCACAAGGTGTGTGTGTGAGACAAGACCAAGGCTCTCACAAGGTGTGTGTGTGTGAGACAAGACCAAGGCTCTCACAAGGTGTGTGTGTGTGAGACAAGACCAAGGCTCTCACAAGGTGTGTGTGTGTGTGTGTGAGACAAGACCAAGGCTCTCACAAGGTGTGTGTGTGTGAGACAAGACCAAGGCTCTCACAAGGTGTGTGTGTGAGACAAGACCAAGGCTCTCACAAGGTGTGTGTTTACTCACCTAGTTGTACTCACCTAGTTGTGTTTGCGGGGGTTGAGCTCTGGCTCTTTGGTCCCGCCTCTCAACCGTCAATGAACAAGTGTACACATTCCGGAGCCTATTGGGCTCTATCATATCTACACTTGAAACTGTGTATGGAGTCAGCCTCCACCACATCACCCCCTAATGTATTCCATTTGTCAACCACTCTGACACTAAAAACGTTCTTTCTAATATCTCTGTGGCTCATTTGGGCACTCAGTTTCCACCTGTGTCCCCTTGTGCGTGTGCCCCTTGTGTTAAATAGACTGTCTTTATCTACCCTATCAATTCCCTTCAGAATCTTGAATGTGGTGATCATGTCCCCCCTAACTCTTCTGTCTTCCAGCGAAGTGAGGTTTAATTCCCGTAGTCTCTCCTCGTAGCTCATACCTCGCAGCTCGGGTACTAGTCTGGTGGCAAACCTTTGAACGTTTTCCAGTTTAGTCTTATCCTTCACTAGATATGGACTCCATGCTGGGGCTGCATACTCCAGGATTGGCCTGACATATGTGGTATACAAAGTTCTGAATGATTCTTTACACAAGTTTCTGAATGCCGTTCGTATGTTGGCCAGCCTGGCATATGCCGCTGATGTTATCCGCTTGATATGTGCTGCAGGAGACAGGTCTGGCGTGATATCAACCCCCAAGTCTTTTTTCCTTCTCTGACTCCTGAAGAATTTCCTCTCCCAGATGATACCTTGTATCTGGCCTCCTGCTTCCTACACCTATCTTCATTACATTACATTTGGTTGGGTTAAACTCTAACAACCATTTGTTCGACCATTCCTTCAGCTTGTCAAGGTCTTCTTGAAGCCTCAAACAGTCCTCTTCTGTTTTAATCCTTCTCATAATTTTAGCATCGTCCGCAAACATTGAGAGAAATGAATCGATACCCTCTGGGAGATCATTTACATATATCAGAAACAAGATAGGACCGAGTACAGAGCCCTGTGGACTCCACTGGTAACTTCACGCCAATCGGAGGTCTCACCCCTCACCGTAACTCTCTGCTTCCTATTGCTGTGTGACTCCACTGTGTAACTTCACAAGCCCAATCGGAGGTCTCACCCCTCACCGTGTGTGTGTGACAAGACTCTCTGCTCTCACAAGCTGTGTGTGTGTGAGACAAGACCAAAGCTCTCACAAGGTGTGTGTGTGTGTGACAAGACCAAGGCTCTCACAAGGTGTGTGTGTGTGACAAGACCAAGGCTCTCACAAGGTGTGTGTGTGTGAGACAAGACCAAGGCTCTCACAAGGTGTGTGTGTGTGACATGACCAAAGCTCTCACAAGGTGTGTGTGTGTGACAAGACCAAGGCTCTCACAAGGTGTGTGTGTGTGGTGTGTGTGTGAGATAAGACCAAGGCTCTCACAAGGTGTGTGTGTGTGGTGTGTGTGTGTGAGACAAGACCAAGGCTCTCACAAGGTGTGTGTGTGTGAGACAAGACCAAGGCTCTCACAAGGTGTGTGTGTGTGACAAGACCAAGGCTCTCACAAGGTGTGTGTGTGACAAGACCAAGGCTCTCTCAAGGTGTGTGTGTGTATGAGACAAGACCAAGGCTCTCACAACCAAGGTGTGTGTGTGTATGTGTGACAAGACCAAGGCTCTCACAAGGTGTGTGTGTGTGTGTGTGTGTGAGACAAGACCTAGGCTCTCACAAGGTGTGTGTGTGTGTGTGTGAGACAAGACC
>NW_025569495.1:0-12244 GCF_020424385.1 Procambarus clarkii | reverse complement strand
ATATTTAGTACGCAGGTGTTAGATGAGAATAAGCATCTTTAGCGGAGAAGAATAACAGACATGTTATACAGAGATCGATCATTGTCATGTGACTTAATTGAAATTCTCAAACCAAGAATCCTCGTCGATTTAGCTCTTTATTGACACCGGACACTGTGCATTTAATACGGACGCAGCGTCGGATGACGCCCCCACGTTCGATTTTTTTTTTTTTTTTTTTTTTTGAGATATATAGAAGAGTTGTTACATTGTTGTAGAGCCACTAGTACGCGTAGCGTTTCGGGCAAGTCCTTAATCCTATGGTCCCTGGAATACGATCCCTGCCGCGAAAAATCGTTTTTTCATCCAAGTACACATTTTACTGTTGCGTTAAACAGAGGCTACAGTTAAGGAATTGCGCCCAGTAAATCCTCCCCGGCCAGGATACGAACCCATGACATAGCGCTCGCGGAACGCCAGGCGAGTGTCTTACCACTACACCACGGAGACTGCAATTGTTTGTTTACAACCGCATGAATCGTTATAGGAGTCAATATACTTATACAAGGTATAAGTATACAATATATTACTTATACAAGGTATAAGTAAGTATACTTATACTTATACAAGGTATAAGTATACAAGGTCAACTTGTATACCATGTTCTCCAACACTGTGAAAAAAATGCAATTGTTCTGCCTAACTAGAAAGGGTACGAACCCAAGCAACCTACCTAACCCATCGAGATCCATGCACAGAAATCGTCAATATTGCAGTGCTTGTATTGCTACTAATACGTTACATTTTTAACGGGTTGCTCTTACATCAGTTCCATGAATATCAATTCGATTATTCTGATTACTTTCAGGACAAAGAAAATCTTTCATCTACTTTCTCCTCTCCTTGTTCCAACGGAGTTGGCGTAACTTTCACTTTTAGGTTCAGTATGTTCGACACTCTTTCACATTTCTCTTTAATTGTTCACGCTTGTTTCTCTTTGTTCAGAATAGTCGGCCGAGCGCGAAGGTTACGTTTGGCTGCGTCTTGATTAGTTTTATGCTTCTAATTTGACTGTAGGTTAATCGTACAACTCGTCCTCCTAATAGAACGTCGCATTTTGACGTATATACTCTACCTAAGGCCTAAAAATGCCGTACCAGAAAACGGTATAGTGGCTCGCGAAATTGACTCTGTACCGTTTTCAGCTTTTGGGTCCCCTGGTTAGGTTAGGATAAGCTCCCTGGAAACACAAACCGAAACTGTCTCTATTTTCCGCTTGTTACAACTTGTAATAAAGTCGTTACAACTTGGCTTAACGTGTTTATGACGTATTAGAACGTTATTACAACTTGCTATATTGGTTGTTATAACTGGTTAGGAGGTGTTAAAACTTGTTCGAACGTTGTACCAACGTCGTAGTTTCAGTGTGTGTTTGGCGGGAGGGCACTTTAGTACGACAGTTTCTGGACGTTGGGGAACCTGACGAGGAGGAGGACGGGCTGGTTCGTGTACAGCTACAGGAAGGAGGGCCCACGACCTGGAAGCAGGGAACGAAAAAATAAAAATGAAAATTAATTCGAGGGGATGATGATGGTGAGACGCATTAATGTATGGTATATTTATTTCGATTAAAGCCTTGTTGTCCCAGGTTGGAGGGCCAGGCGCGAGGGACTAGAGCTTCACCATACTTTTCAGCATGACACATTCGTGGTATGGGAGTGCTATAGGCTGGTCGGGGGTGGGCTACATAGCCTTCATTTAAAAAATATCGGCTCCTTCCCTTCGGAATTTTGTATGAAATCTGAAATTGGGATTAGTTTTTCATAGAGTTTCTTTCTTTCATCTTTCGTAATATTACGTTTTCATAATGATAGAGAACGAAGGGAAGAGAGTTGGAGAGAGGGGAGAGAAGAGAAAGAGGGGAGGAGAGGAGTGGGGGAGGAGAGAGAGGGGGAGGAGACAGAGGGGGAGGGAGAGGAGGGGAAAGAGAGAGAGAGGAAGGAGGGGGAGACAGAGAGAGGGGAGGAGAGAGAGAAAAGAGAGAGAAGGGGGAAGAGGAGAAAGAAGGGGGAGGGAGGGGAGGGAGGGAGGAGTATCAGGAGGAAAGCGCCAAGCCATTACGACTATATAGCACTGGGAAGGGGGTCAGGACAAGGATTTTGGATGGGACGGGGGAGGGGAAAGAATGGTGCCCAACAATTTGTGGACGGTCGGGGGTTGAACGCCGACCTGCATGAAGCGAGACCGTCGTTCCACCGTCCAGCCAAAGTGGTTGGACAGAAAGAAAGGAGGAGGAAAGTGGGGAGGGGGGAAGGTGGAGGGGGAGAGAGGGGGTAGGAGAAGAGAGTGGTGGAGGAGGAGGAGAGAGTGGGAGAGAAGAAGAGAGAGGGTGAGGAAGGAGTGAGAATGAGGAGGATGGTGAGAGGAGGGGAGAGGGAAGAAAGAGAGGGAGGGAGGGAGGGAGGGAGACGGAGGAGGGAGGGAGAGAGAGGAGGGAGGTAGACAGAGGGTAGGAGGGAGAGGGAGAGGGAGAGAGAGTGAGAGAAAGAGACTCGGATCTGGGGGTGGCCGGGTCGACCTCTGTACCACCGAATATCCCAAATACTCAGTGTGTGTGTGTGTGTGTGTGTATTCAACATGTATTCACCTAACCTGTGTGCGTGTGTGTGTGTGTGTGTATTCAACATGTATTCACCTAACCTGTGTGTGTGTGTGTGTATGTGTGTGTGTGTGTGTACTCACCTAGTTGGGTGTGTGTGTGTGCGTGTGTGTGTGTGTGTGTGTGTGTGTGTGTGTGTGTGTGTGTGTGTGTGTGTGTACTCACCTATATGTACTCACCTATATGTGCTTGCAGGATCGAGCATTGACTCTTGGATCCCGCCTTTCTAGCTATCGGTTGTTTACAGCAATGACTCCTGTCCCATTTCCCTATCATACCTAGTTTTAAAAGTATGAATAGTATTTGCTTCCACAACATTAAGAATAGTATTTGTGTTTGTGTGTGTGTGTGTGTGTGTGTGTGTGTGTGTGTGTGTGTGTGTGTGTGTGTGTGTGTGTGTGTGTGTGTGTGTGTGTGTGTGTGCGTGTGTGTACACACACACACACATAGCATATTCGTCAACATCTTTCCATGTAGAAATGTCATATGTAATGCGTGTTTTATCAATTGCATATTGGACAGACCAGACGTTCGCCAGGCCACGGAGCCTGCGACCACAGTCATCACTGTCAGCCACAGTGATACACTGAACGTCCCGTCAGTCACATGGACGACCATTCAACACCAACGAGAAGAAAACCATGCCAGAAACTGTATAGGCATATGAGACGACCCACTAAGATTCAATTCGTGCTCCTTATAAGCCAAAATCGTGAAATTTCTGAAGGATGGTCTTGTGAAGGATTATATGTGTGGTCGGCAGAACAGATTGTGTTCAATTTTCAAAGTTCAATTTTTGCGTTCGAATCAATAATTCATAGTTTAATCCTCTACAAATTTATTCCAAGAAGATGACTAGTTTGCACCACCTGGGCAGATATTTTTGACGAACGTTAAAAGGGTATCAAAAGCTTAAATAGCAGCAAATAATTAAAAGATGCCATCTAGAGCCCGGCGTCCGGTCCTGCTCGACAACAGGGCGCCAGGGGAATAGCGGATCACTTTTTCTGGGCGTTGAAATCTCCGGGGCAGACAGCCAGGGCGGACGAGAGGCGCGGGCAGGGAGGTGACCTTGCCGGCTGCAGTGATTATTGTCACCTTGTCTCCTGGTGTCCTCGTTTATCGTAGTCTCGCTTACAGGCTCCTGTTTTTAGAAAGGGATTCACACACCTAATTTTTGCAAGAGCAAAACGTAAAAGCGTGTGAAGGTGCCTGAAAAACATCAACTAGATTAGAGCCTTGATTGATATCTTGAAAACATTTCTAAGGTATTCACCAAAAACTCCACCGAATGTACTTTCAAGGTAGGAGCTGTTTGATACCTAGAGAAGACTCGATGATATGCCCCTGAATCCGTGTTGATTTTCAACACATTGAAAACCCTCATTTTCCAGTATTCCACCAGAAAAGTTCACAATTAATGTCTCGATCTGGTCCGACGAAAGGTGAGTGTTATGACCTTGGACACCACAACTGAAAGTCTCCAGTCACCAAGAGTGGTTCAGACTCCTTCATTGGTCATTCTAGACATACTTGGTTAACATTTACGTGTAGAGTCGCACTATCCTAGAGAATTAAGTGAGGGAGGGCTCTGTCAAGAGAATACAATTCTGTATTTATCTGGGGAAAGAACTGCACGAAAATACATAAGGAACATTTCAAATTAAAGTAACTAACACAGGAGTTATATAACAAAATAGCACAATGGTGCTATGTAGAGAACACTGGAAGATAGTCCAGCCTGTTATGCAAGGTGGGTAGAGTAGTTACAGGTCTGGTGAAGTAAACAGAACAAGCAGACTAATGCAAATTTCAGCCCTTGTGTTTGACTCAATAACTCATAGTGTAATCATCTACTATATTATTCCAAGAAGATGACTACCACTTGGACAATTTGCACCACTTGGATAAAGGATTTCGACGAACGTTAAAATGGTTCGTCTGCACCGAACTCTCGTGAAGTACCGAACACGAGAGTGAACAGTTATTAGATTTGTTCTCACCTGGCTACTTGTACTGGCATCTAATTAATAAAACTAACTCATGGAGTAACTATTTTCAGGCACACCTGCACACCCAAACTTCTAAATACCCACACTCCTACATACCCACACTCCTACATACCCACACCCCTGCATACCTACATTCCCACACTCACACCTACACACGATACAGCTAAAATCTTAAATGCTCATTTACATTCATAATACAAATATCATTTTAAGTGTAACTGTTTAACACATCACCATTTATCCTCCAGTGTGAACACTGGCTTAGATGTCCCCCAGTCGATCCTCAATAGATAGATCCCGGGTTCGATTCTTGCGACAAAAGACAGCCGTTTGGTTACATTTCCTTTCATCTGACGCTTCTATTCATCCAGCAGTAATAGGTAGCCTGCACTGAAGTAAATCTTGCACGCTGTGGCCCCTGGAGCGGTTCAGCCACTGGCCTAGGTTGGTTTAAGTAGTCCTAACTACCACATGTTTGTCCAATAATCTGAAACCGTATCGTAATGATCTTATATATATTTAACTGTATTAGAGTTAAGCATAAGAGTTATTACTCTAAAACTTTAGTTTTAGAGTAATAAAAAACTTTAGTTTTAGAGTAATACGATTATACGATTTTTTTGTTTTAAATTGTCGCTGGCTGCAGTTTAGGAGAGCTGGCCACATGGGTCAATTATTGTTCAATTATATGTTTGTTCATTTGTAAAACCCGAAAAGTATAATCCATGTATCTTTATTATCACCATTTACGCCAATTATCACCGCCATGGAAGAGGAGCAGGAAGGGAAGGAGGAGGAGGAGGAGGGTGAAAAGAGTGAAAGGAAAGAGAGAAACAACGTAAGAGAAAGAAGGAGGGAAGAAGATTAATGAAAGTAGGGGAATTGACAACTCATGATAAGGAATGTAGAGAAGCGGGAGATTAAATGAATAGGAGGTAGAATGGAGTGAAAAGGAAGAGGTGGTGATGATGAAGAGAAGCAGCTGAGAGATAACATGAGAGGAGGGAGGAGAGAATCCAAATTGAAGAGTAAAGTAGGAACGAGAAGTACAATAAATGGAAGAGTGAAAGGTGGGAAGGGACGATGTAAACAACACTCAAGAGAGAAAAGATGAACAGGAATGGAAAAAAAACGAAAGACAAGTGACGTTGATGTTATCAAGTAGGAAGAGGAGGTGAAAAAGAAGTGAGAGGGGAAAGGGAAGAGGGAAGGGAAGAGGGAAGGGAAGAGGGAGGTCAGAGTTGGAAAAACTGAAGGAGTGTGAAGAGAAAAGGAGTTACAGGGGAAATATTTGACTGGGAGGGAGCGACAGTTGCAGAAATGGACACAGAGCAGGAATGGAAATAAAGAGGGAATGGTTATTTGGAGGAGGAAGGGGGGAGTTAGAGGGATGAAGGGAGGGAGTGGAGTAGGATGAGACAAAGGAGGGGCAGGTTGAAGGGAAGGATGAAGGGGGTGAAGGGAGGGATGAGAGGCAGGTGTGGGGTGAGGTGATGTGGTGTGATCCCTTAGGGCTGTGGGGCTCCTGGGTCACCAAGCCGGCAATCTTGATATCCTTGAGGCTAGACCACATCCCTGGTGAAGGAGACCTGGAGGGTGAGCGTGTGGGAGGGGGGGGGGGAGGGGGGAGGTGCAAGGAAGGAGGACGAGGAGTGAGCGAGGGAGAGACGCCAGGAAGCAATGAACAACGCAAATGAGGCATACGAAAGCGGGAAAGAAGAGAAAGTAGGGAACAGAAGGACATGAGACAGAACTGAGTGGCCAAGGTTTAGACACTTATAAAATATGGGTAATGAATGATAGAGTAAAGAAGGAAGAGGAAGAGGAGGAAGGATTATAGGAGAATAGATAAAAAAAAGACCAAATGAAAAGTTTTTGGGAAGGAAAATAACTGAGTAAGGGCGTGAAAAAGAGGTCTGGAGTAGAGAGCAAGAAGCGTAGAGTAACAAGTGGTCTATAGTGAACCAAGCAGAGTAGAGAGTCACTAGTGGCAGTACAGAACACGAGAATGAACAGTTACTAGAATGGTTCTCACCTTGTGAAGAATGCATTTTATTTAGTTTTTGCATCTGATTTCCGTTTGTCGGTTTTTATGCCACATTCCGCATCGCTGTGGTCGTGTCTGTCTGTGTGTGTCTATCCCCGTTGCCTTCCTGCATTACCCAACTCCAAGTACACACTCCCTAGGAGGACTTCCTTATGCAGAGATTCCGATAAATTGTAATACATGTATATATATATATATATATATATATATATATATATATATATATATATATATATATATATATATATATACATATATATATATATATATATATATATATATATATATATATATGTGTGTGTGTGTGTGTGTGTGTGTGTGTGTGTGTGTGTGTGTGTGTGTGTGTGTGTGTGTGTGTGTGTGTGTGTGTGTGTGTGTGTGTGTGTGTGCGTGTGCGTGTTGCTTTATTTTTAGCCATTTTTGCAAGTTACAAGTTAATGAATACACTGAAATATTAAAGGTTGTGAATCTCATGGAATGCCTCAGCTTCCGGACAGGACAGGAGTCGAGGACATAGCAGGCGTTTCCCCTCTGGGCCACAACACAGACATTGAAACATAAATCTGTCAGCTCTAAGATATCTTGTAGCCTCTATTGAACATAGAACCTAATTCCTAGAGCATGCTCTTGGCACCCGTGCCTTTGGGGCCAAGTGTCCCAGGATAGCTACACACGTGTAGTCCCACACCAGCTGTTTGCTGTTCTTCCAGGAATATTTTGGGATATACTCCTGCGAGGTTCTCTCTCTGCTGGGCATTGAACTGTGGCAAGGCTCCGTCTTGAGACACCAAGGCGAAGGGCCACTACATTAAATACGTTCTCTGCATAGGTGATTACAGATTAAAAAACAAATTAGAGTAATATAATCCAGCAGACATTTGCGACACAGACGTACGGCAGAAGACGAAGTGTTTTTTATATAATCGCGAAAATTAAGAACAAAATGAAAATATTCAGTTATGATCAAAGACGCCATAGACGTTATTCAACCCAGGAAGTTACTTCTAGAAATGTTACGTCTAGGAATGTTACCTGTAAGATACCTGTTACCTGTTACCTGTTACCTGTTACCTCTAGCAATGTTACTTCTATTAATGTTACTTTTAGGAATGTTACTCTTTGGTGCGTTACACTTTATTTGTGTAAAGTTATTTTCATATGAATATTCATGCAGGTTTGTATATCAAAATAATAATATTAATACCATAATTTATGGAAAGTGGTATATGTAAATTATTTATTATAACTCGCACAATCAAATATGAATATTTAATTGGGACATGAGAGAGATGTTAGTGGTTAAGGAGGTGGCATTGTCTCTTATTCTCTTCTCTCTTTCTCCAGTCTGTCCTATACTCTGTCCTGTCTGTCTGTCTGTCTGTCTGTCTGTCTGTCTGTCTGTCTGTCTGTCTGTCTGTCTGTCTGTCTGTCTGTCTGTCTGTCTGTCTGTCTGTCTCTCTCTCTCTCTCTCTCTCTCTCTCTCTCTCTCTCTCTCTCTCTCTCTCTCTCTCTCTCTCTCTCTCTCTCTCTCTCTCTCTCTCTCTCTCTCTCTCTCTCTCTCTCTCTCTCATATAATATCGTTTTTAATTCGTCGCGAAGAAAATTGCTTTTGATTTTGTGCTTATTTTGATGCTGCTGTTGGTGATGGTGTTATTGGTGTAACTCTTGTTGGTGGTGCTGGTGATGGTGGTGCTGGTGATGGTGGTGCTGGTGTTGTTGTAGTTGGCGGTGGTCCTGGTGTTGGTGGGGGCGGGTCTTGCAAATGTTCCAGTGATATCATTCCCCACTTCTTTTATAAGCCAGGTATTGTCCTCCGTTTTTTAAGTCAAGGCTCAAGGTAGCGGGGCTTTTGATCTGGCGTGAATCTCCCTATATTACTACTCAGTTTTACGTCGCGTGTGAAAAACCTTCGAATCGTCCTGGAGATTGGTTAATATACACGGCAATGGAAATATAATCGTTGACCATGTGGAAAGGTGAATCAGTCTTATTTGCAAGTGTGCCTATGTACGTGGCAGGTCTAGCGCCTGAATTGATTTGGCAGAAAATTACACATGTGCTTTACCCTGACATGTGTCGGTGCTCACAAGATTTTGACACATATGTGACTGAAGGAATGGCCACTCTTTACTCGTGGATCAGTTTGAGTTTTCTAGATTTCCTATCAGCTGTTCTATAAAATTGCCGGCGTTTTTTTGCATATCTTCGAATATTAAGATGCAGAAGGATTAGTGATCCACGGCTACGTTATATAAATTGTCATCCACACTTCCAAAATTATTTTGGAAATTACTTCCTTTTTAAGGCTACTCATAGGCCTGTCGATGGAGCTTCGGCCTCACATGCCTGGGGGGGGGCCACGGTTCGAGTCTCCTAGAGCCCAGGTGAATGGAATGTTTATTTTCACGGAAATGTAGATGGCAATTTATATGCAAAAGAACCTTACTTATGTAATGTAGAGACCTCGGCGGTTTACAGGGTCAGTCCGGTTGACCAGAGACGGTCAGGATCTTTCAGCTTCCTTCAGTGAGTAATGGTATACTTGAAGCACCTTTTAAAGACGCTGGAGAGCATCCCGTTTTCTTTCCAGACGATGGTTGTAAACCAGAGTTAGTGGATTGTTCTTGGCCTTCGATAAGGTCAGTGTAGAACATTGGTAGAATAATTTTGACCGTCAATAAAAGTTGAGCTGAGGAGTGGCGGGGCGGAGCTTCGTCTTGGGTTTAATGTCGGCTGTACGTATCCTCTACACCTGTTGTTACTACTTGGTAATGAAGAATTTTGCTAATTTCGATATTCAAAAATGCAAATTCATTAAGAAGCTCAACACCACGCCCCTGTCAAGGCAATCTCAAGCCTCCGCCTCTGTCAAGGCGATCTTAAGACTCCGCCTATGTCAAGGCAATCTTAAGGCTCCGCCTCTGTCAAGCCTGTCGTAAGACCCCGCCCCTGTCAAGGCAATCTTAAGACTCCGCCTGTCAAGGTAGTCGTAAGACCCCGCGTCTGTCAAGACAGTATCAAGACCCGACCTCTATCAAGCCAGTTGCAAGACCACACTTCGATCAAGCCACAATCAAGGTCTTACAATTAGCAAAGCGATGAACGCGTCGGCAACCCGTTCCAAAGTGTCCTATGCAACCCCTCTCCCCCCCCCCCCACACACACACACACACACAAAGCCACATTGGCGTCTCCGCCATCACGAGCGTGGGTAAGGACGCCTGGACCGCACACTTTCTCTTCCCGTCTTTGCGTTCCCAGCCAGCCCCACGCTCAGCCATGGAATCCCTACTCCCCGTCAGGAAGGAGTCGAGTCTGTAATCCTCTTGGGGGATTACAGACTCGATTAGGGGGACTAGGGGGGGTTGGGGGGTTTAGGGAATTGTACTTCCTGGTTATACAGCATCTCCCTATTCGGGTGAAGAAACAAAGGTGTTCTGGAATATTTTTTTCGTGTAGTTCTCTATATTTTTCCAAGGCCAGCACTTAAATCCTAAAGTTTGGCTTCGTTTGTGATTATAAAAGGCGAGAGTGTGATAGGACTTCTTTTAGTGCCGTCGTTAGAAAGTCAAAATGGTAAGTAGCTACGGGCGAGTGGACATCTTGTGGAATGCAAAATTAGAGGGTGTGACCTGCTCTTGGCAAATCGGTATGCAGAGGGCCATACAAACAGGGAGCCTTGATACTGAACGAGCGGTGACTGAAGTTCGCTTCATCCAATACAACACAGACTGTACAACACTCAGTGTAGCAATGATACGCACGAACAGGTGTGTGTGTGTGTGTGTGTGTGTGTGTGTGTGTGTGTGTGTGTGTGTGTGTGTGTGTGTGTGTGTGTGTGTAGGCAGGTGTGTGTGTGTGTGTTTGTGTGTGTGTGTGTGTGTGTGTGTGTATAGGCAGGTGTGTGTGTGTGTGTGTAGGCAGGTGGAGAGGACGGGAAATACAGCGGATCTTTCTTTCAGACGCGACAGACTTAGTGTGTAAGATTACACTCTCTTTCAGGTCTTCAAGACCTGTGGTGTCAATACTCGAGCATACCATGTCTCTTCCTGCCATTCTTTATCACTCATATCTCTTCCTTCTTCTCCTCTTCCTTCTTCTTCTTCTTCTCCTCCTCCTTCTTCTTCTCCTTCTACTCCTCCTTTTCCTCCTCCTCCTTCACCTTCCCTTACAGACATCGTGGTAGTTAAGACTGAATAGTTATCTTTAAATGTTTTAATATACATGGAGCTTTGGGGGATTAGTCGCAGTGTAATGAAAGCAAGGGTTAGATTAGGTTAAGTAACGTGTAAACAAGGCAGTTGAAAGATTGAGTTAACACACACTAAATTTCAAGAAAATTAAACCATATTTAGTGCCACCGACAGGTGGTTGAAATTGGAGTACAAAATTTAATGTTTAACCTTATCAAGTTATATAATAGCAAGTGTTCAGATTTTCGTCAGATATTAACATCATTCTGCTACGTTCACCGAATTGTTTACATCTTAGGTGGTGTGAAAATACTGCACTTATAACATATTGATCTAAATTCCAATCGCCTTGCAGTAGCGTTAAGAATGATTTTATTTTGCTGAAATTCAGTTTTTTTGCGCGTGATTTTTTTTATGAGAGGGTATACTAATTAAAATGTCAAAATAAAGTGTTTTTTGGATCACCAAAATCTTGGGTAATAACATTTCAACCAAATGGATCATCCTGGGTAATATTTTGCTTCAATTTGCTTTTCCATGACAAAATAACAAACCATATTCCCATAATTGTTTTTTTGGGGGGGTTACATCAACCTTGATTTCGGGGTTACTATGTGGAGGTTTATGTTTTAGACACATTTGAACCCCTCGAGTCCTTTCCACTACGACCTTGCAAGAGCCGGTGTTGCTGTAAGCTAAGCACCTTACTGACCATCCATGCACTTCGATACTAAAAAACTTGTCTTTCCGACCCGTTGCTTTCACCGCGCGCTGACACGAATCACCGTCGCCAGCACTGTGGCGAGATATATGGGTTTCGTTGCGTTCAGGGAGGTTTCCTTTGAGGTAAACTTTAATTTAGTACAGAATGGTTTACGTTCGTCTTCTTGTACAGTGGTCGTGGAGCCGGTGGTACTTGGGTACATTGTTTGATCTTTCAGGTGTACTGTACATGACTTGTGTGTGTGTGTGTGTGTGTGTGTGTGTGTGTGTGTGTGTGTGTGTGTGTGTGTGTGTTTTTGTGTGTGCTGATTGCCCTGACACTCTTCTTGGTTATCTGGTTGGCGAATCAAGTACCTGGGCAATACTGGGTTTCAAGCAAGTTGGGCAGAACTAACAAGATACTTGTGCTACTAGTTAGTAGTAACGGCTCTTGCGGTAGCAGTTACTGACGTGGAGGGCCTAGTGGCACTTCTAGGCTTCTGAATTCGACGTAGGTAATAGTTCAGAGGACAGTAGTCGGAGTTGATTAGGGATGGGGGGAGAGAAGTATACGCTTCTGGAGTAGTTGCAGGTAGTGATTGAAAGGATCGAGTATGGCGTCAAGTAGAATAAATAGTTCTTGTGTGGGTTG
>NW_025569494.1:27500-32033 GCF_020424385.1 Procambarus clarkii | reverse complement strand
AGTTGTTCATGCTTGTGCCACAGTAGTGAGATTTATGACTACGACCGTGCACAACACCTGAGCAGGTGAGCCTATTAGGCCTCCTGCTCAGGTGTTGCACACGTCCGTAGTGATAGGGGGGCTCTGGGGGGTCCCAAGGGGTGCGCGCATGCGTTGGCAAGTGGGGTGTTTGATGGTCGCGGTGGGTTGGTTGAGGTGCGGGGACATTGGCATGTTGGTAAAAGTGCAAGTATAGGAACAGGTGATCAGTAGTAGTAGTAAGATGAAAATATATGTGTAGATAACGTAGAGTTAAGTGGTGAAGATATATAGTTAAATTAGAGTATGTAGGAAGGATATATTGAGGGCATATAGGGAACCCCCTCCCATGGATGGGCCAGCCTAGGAGACCAGGATTTAAAGATGGGTGGTTAGGGTAGGGCCTGTGAAGGAGGTTAAGGGGGAGGGGAACTAGTCGGTAGCTTTGACTGATAGGTGGGTCTAGCTTTGACTGATAGGTGGGTCTAGCTTTGACTGATAGGTGGGTCTAGCTTTGACTGATAGGTGGGTCTCTCTTTCTCGTGTTATTTAAAAAAAATGTCTGTTTTATGTAGTGAAGTGTATATATTTTAAAAATTCTCTGCCTGTCGTGTGGGTCTCTGATGTCTCCATCTGCAGGTGATTAGTTTTCATGTCAAACTCGAGGGGTGTTCACGGTAGGAGGTCTCAGCTTCAAATGGGGGTGAGAATGACCTGCAATATTTTTTTTGTAAACAGTGGGGTGAGTCTCTCAACTCACTCCCCTCCGCTACCTTTCTTCCAGAGTGCTAAGGAGCGGCGGCACATACTCACCACATGTCCACATGGGTGCATGGGCACATAGGCACATGGCGGCTCACCTCTTCGAAGGTCGAGGCACAACTGCGGTGAATGACAACATTAGGCTCTACCATAGCCAGTCCAGCCGACCCCTCCCCCTCCAACCTCGCCTCTAAGGAGGAGTGCATAGTGGACCACATACCACCACCACCACACAGGTATGAGCTCCTCCGTGTCGCGCCCCACTGGGTAGACCACATAGTCCGGCGGGTCACCTCTGTGAAGTTTGCCGCATAACTGAGCTAAATGAGGCAATACCTCCCACCATACAGCGCTCCAGCCTGCCCACACTCCCCCTACACCCACCACTCAAGTCTGTTTACTTGCTCCCCCCCCCCCACCGAGCTTGTGGGGGCTTACACAGGTGTCTCTGTATTCACAACAGATAATGCCTATAGCCAGAGGTATAGATCTTTAATTGTGCTTGAACTCTGAGTAACGAGCCTCATCCTATACAAGTCTTCAATTTTCTTTCTATCAAATCAAATCAGTGCCAGCATCAGTCAGTAAACTCGGCCAAAGTCAGTCAGTAAGTGTCGTTTTTCATCACAGTTTACGTTTACACTTTCAAGCAATCTAGGTAGGCTAATTTTAAGGTCCTACATACATTCCAACCCAGCATAAACAGCGTGTCTCAGCAAATCGCTGACATGGGCACATGGGACATGGCTGGTTACCTCTTTGAAGGTCGAGGCACAACTGTAGTGAATGACAACGTTAGGCTCTACCATACCCAGTCCGGCCCACCTCTTCTCCTCCCCAACACTTGACATCCCTCAGAGGTGGCTGACTGTTTGATCGGTCTCGTGTTTTTGAAAGGTTAGTCTGTCCTATCTCACAATAGGTAGAACATAAACATTATGTCACGGGTGAATATTTACGGCTGTGTTTTAAAAAAATAATATGTATGTGGGTAAGTAGGAGAGAGCCAAGTGTCAGCCTGTGGTCTTGTATATCTATCATCAGCTAAGAAGTAGATAAAGCGTAAACCATTTATATATAATTTTTATCTTTATTAAACACTTATGAGTAACGTCCGTCCGTCGTTAGCTAGTTTTCATATTTTTTTGTTTTTGTTTTTAAAAAAGTAGAGTTTTGGGTTAGTCATCTACATTTTTTATCACTAATCCAATAATATTACTAAGTGTTTTCATCAGAGTTTAAGTTTACACCCTCAAGCTATCTAAGTAGCTTAGTTTTAAGGTCCTACATACATTCCAACCTAACATAAACAGTGTGTCTCAGCAAATCGCTGTGAAGTTCAACCGCGGTCTGTCCTCCATCCCACCTCAAACCTGCCATTCATTCTTAAAAGTTTTTGCCTGGGGCAACTAGGTTCAAAGGTCCCCATTCTCTTTCCCATAGGTGAGCAATATTCCCCACATACAAATTCCAAGCCTATCAAATCAAATCATATCAGTCCCAGCATCAGTAAATTTAGTAAACATAGTCAAAGTCAGTCAGTAAGCGTTTACTGAATGAGGGAAACATTTTTAACATCTTAAAAGGGCTCTACCAGTCTTCAATTTTCTTTCTATCAAATCAAATCAGTATCAGCATCACTCAGTAAACTTGGTCAAAGTCGGTCAGTAAGCGTTTACTGAATGAGGGAAACAGAGAATGACAGCAATACGCCATACCATAGCCACTCCTGACATAGCTCACACCGCCACATAGCAGCAGCACATAGTCATGAGATTCTCACCACATGGTAGCAGAGCATTTAGGAGCGGTGTGGCCTCTTTGACGGGCAGCACGGAGTGGTCTGCGTTCGTGTTTAAGGTGTAGTGTTACTACCAGGAGTGTGTCGCTCCCTCCCCTCATCCCCCACCCCCATGCACCTGACAGTCATCAATTACACGACAATTCCTCACTTCACATTTCCCCAGTCCGCCATAAACGAGGCAAACATAGTTATGGGAAGCAAACACATTATATATGTCTCTGTATTCAATATCAAATAATGACTATAGCCTTAGGTATAGATCTTTTAATTTCGCTTGGACTCTGAGTAATGAGCCTCATCGTATACCAGTCTTCAATTTTCTTCTATCAAATCAAATCACTACCAGCATCTAAATAGCATTTAGCATCAGTTGGTCAATAAACACAGTAAAACCAGTCACTCAGGTAAAGTCAGTAAGCATTTTACTGACCAGCACCGCCCTCCCTCCTTTGCGGGCTGCCTCCATCACTGTCCACTTAACAGCTTTCACCCTTTTATCGGTATACAGAACAGATCAATATGTAGTTAAAGGCATAAACCCTTTATGTATAATTTTATTCTTTATTAAACACTAAGACATTTACAACGACAATAGTAATAATATGTTATGTGTGTGTGTGTGTGTACTCACCTATTTGTGCTTGCAGGATCGAGCATTGACTCTTGGATCCCGCCTTTCCAGCTATCGGTTGTTTACAGCAATGACTCCTGTCCCATTTCCCTATCATACCTAGTTTTAAAAGTATGAATAGTATTTGTTTCCACAACCTGTTCCCCAAGTGCATTCCATTTTTCCACTACTCTCACGCTAAAAGAAAACTTCCTAACATCTCTGTGACTCATCTGAGTTTCCAGTTTCCACCCATGTCCCCTCGTTCTGTTATTATTACGTGTGAACATTTCATCTATTTCCACTTTGTCAATTCACCTGAGTATTTTATATGTCCCTATCATATCTCCTCTCTCCCTTCTTTTCTCTAGTGTCGTAAGGTTCAGTTCCTTCAGACGCTCTTCATATCCCATCCCTCGTAACTCTGGGACAAGCCTCGTCGCAAACCTCTGAACCTTCTCCAGTTTCTTTATGTGTTTCTTCAGGTGGGGGCTCCATGATGGCGCGGCATACTCTATGTCGGGTCTCACGTAGGCAGTGTAAAGCACCCTAAAAGCCTCCTCATTTAGGTTTCTGAATGAAGTTCTAATTTTCGCCAGTGTAGAGTACACTGCTGTCGTTATCCTATTTATATGTGCCTCAGGAGTTAGATTAGGTGTCACATCCACTCCCAGATCTCTTTCTCGAATCGTTACAGGTAGGCTGTTCCCCTTCATTGTGTACTGTCCCTTTGGTCTCCTGTCACCTGATCCCATTTCCATAACTTTACATTTACTGGTGTTAAACTCCAGTACCATTTCCTGACCATCTCTGCAGTCTGTTTAAGTCCTCTTGGAGGATCCTACAATCCTCATCTGTCACAACTCTTCTCATTAATTTTGCGTCATCTGCAAACATTGACATGTATGATTCCACTCCTGTAAACATATAATTTACGTAAATTAGAAAGAGGATTAGTCCCAGCACCGATCCTTGAGGTACTCCACTTGTTACTGTTCGCCAGTCCGACTTCTCGCCCTTTACCATTACCCTCTGGCTCCTTCCTGTTAGGTAGTTCTTCACCCATACTAGGGCCTTTCCGCTTACTCCTGCCTGCCTCTCAAGTTTGTATAGCAGACTCATGTGCAGTACTGTATCAAAGGCCTTTTGGCAGTCAAGAAATATGCAGTCTGCCCAGCCTTCTCTGTCCTGCCTTATCCTTGTTACTTTATCATAGAATTCTAAAAGGTTTGTTAGGCATGATTTCCCTGTCCAGAACCCATATTGGTGCTTGTTTACAAACCCAATGCTCTCCAGGTGCTCAACAAGTCTTAGCCTAATTATTCTTTCCAGTATTTTG
>NW_025569494.1:0-22500 GCF_020424385.1 Procambarus clarkii | reverse complement strand
TAGAAAGCCTATTGGTCCATATTTCTTGATGCTTCTATATTGGAGCGGAGTCTTGAGGTGGGTAGAATATAGTTGTGCAATAATTGGCTGTTGATTGCTGGTGTTGACTACTTGATGTGTAGTGCCTCGCAAACGTCAAGCCGCCTGCTATCGCTGTATCTATCGATGATTTCTGTGTTGTTTACTAGGATTTCTCTGGCGATGGTTTGGTTGTGGGAAGAGATTATATGTTCCTTAATGGAGCCCTGTTGCTTATGCATCGTTAAACGCCTAGAAAGAGATGTTGTTGTCTTGCCTATATACTGGGTTTTTTGGAGCTTACAGTCCCCAAGAGGGCATTTGAAGGCATAGACGACGTTAGTCTCTTTTAAAGCGTTCTGTTTTGTGTCTGGAGAGTTTCTCATGAGTAGGCTGGCCGTTTTTTTGGTTTTATAGTAAATCGTCAGTTGTATCCTCTGATTTTTGTCTGTAGGGATAACGTTTCTATTAACAATATCTTTCAGGACCCTTTCCTCCGTTTTATGAGCTGTGGAAAAGAAGTTCCTGTAAAATAGTCTAATAGGGGGTATAGGTGTTGTGTTAGTTGTCTCTTCAGAGGTTGCATGGCTTCTCACTTTCCTTCTTATGATGTCTTCGACGAAACCATTGGAGAAGCCGTTATTGACTAGGACCTGCCTTACCCTACAGAGTTCTTCTTCGACTTGCTTCCATTCTGAGCTGTGGCTGAGAGCACGGTCGACATATGCGTTAACAACACTCCTCTTGTACCTGTCTGGGCAGTCGCCCTTGGCATTTAGGCACATTCCTATGTTTGTTTCCTTAGTGTAGACTGCAGTGTGGAACCTCCGCCCTTTTCCATGACTGTTACATCTAGAAAGGGCAGCTTCCCATCCTTCCCATTTTCTGGTATGTCAAGAGGAGTAAAGGCTGGATCACGATACACTCTGTCGGCTATCATTCCGATTGTCTCGTCCACAGGTACGTTGGTAAACAGCGATTCTACGTCCAACGAGGCTCTTATCCCTGTGGCCCGTGTGCTCCTCTTGACATACCAGAAAATATTCTGAGGAAACTACTCCAAGCTTGTACTAAAGAGGCACCCTTCTTGAGCCCGGATGGGCACATGTATAAGCAAGTAGATGGGGTCGCCATGGGTTCTCCCCTAGGTGTCCTGTTTGCAAACTTCTACATGGGTACCATCGAGCAAAAAGTCTTAGTCGACATGAACTTGAAACCGGCCATATACTGCAGGTATGTTGACGACATTTTTACACAGGTACCTGATGTCAGACATCTGCAGGAGCTGAAGGAGGCATTTGAGCAGAGTTCCGTGCTGCGTTTCACTTACGAGATGGAAAAGGATGGGAAGCTGCCTTTCTAGATGTAACAGTCATGGAAAAGGGCGGAGGTTTCCACACTGCAGTCTACACTAAGGAAACAAACATAGGAATGTGCCTAAATGCCAACAGCGACTGCCCAGACAGGTACAAGAGGAGTGTTGTTAATGCATATGTCGACCGTGCTCTCAGCCACAGCTCAGAATGGAAGCAAGTCGACGAAGAACTCTGTAGGGTAAGGCAGGTCCTAGTCAATAACGGCTTCTCCAATGGTTTCGTCGAAGACATCATAAGAAGGAAAGTGAAAAGCCATGCAACCTCTGAAGAGACAACTAACACAACACCTATACCCCCTATTAGACTATTTTACAGGAACTTCTTTTCCACAGCTCATAAAACGGAGGAAAGGGTCCTGAAAGATATTGTTAATAGAAACGTTATCCCTACAGACAAAAATCAGAGGATACAACTGACGATTTACTATAAAACCAGAAAAAACGGCCAGCCTACTCATGAGAAACTCTCCAGACACAAAACAGAACGCTTTAAAAGAGACTAACGTCGTCTATGCCTTCAAATGCCCTCTTGGGGACTGTAAGCTCCAAAAAATCCAGTATATAGGCAAGACAACAACATCTCTTTCTAGGCGTTTAACGATGCATAAGCAACAGGGCTCCATTAAGGAACATATAATCTCTTCCCACAACCAAACCATCGCCAGAGAAATCCTAGTAAACAACACAGAAATCATCGATAGATACAGCGATAGCAGGCGGCTTGACGTTTGCGAGGCACTACACATCAAGAAGTCAACACCAGCAATCAACAGCCAATTATTGCACAACTATATTCTACCCACCTCAAGACTCCGCTCCAATATAGAAGCATCAAGAAATATGGACCAATAGGCTTTCTACAAACACTTCTATTCAATACCCATTGTTTCTGTTCTGTCTTGTGTTGATACTTTTAATACCCTATTAATATCCCCTCCTGTTCTGTCTTGTGTTAATGCCACATCACCCTTCCCACCTCACTCAAATGTAGATATAATATCAGAGAGACGTAAGTTCTAATCAGTTGTGTATTTGTGAAGTCTTTGAAAATGTAATAAGTTTTACGAAACGCGCCCGTGTCGCGTCAGACTAGAAATAAAAATGAATTTTGGAGAAGTGATTTTTGATTTACCTCCAACAGTGAAGCGTAATGTACGAAAGATTGAGAAAATTCGTGTTAGAATTATTAATCTTACTTTTTCGGTCATATTTAATAATATATATATATATATATATATATATATATATATATATATATATATATATATATATATATATATATATATATATATATATATATATACTGTGTGCCAAATAGTGTTTTGTGTTTTTCTTTTTTGAAAGTTTTGTTGAACGAGTTACGTTGTCAGCGATAATTGGCGCAACATATCTATCATATTGTGAGTACATTACACGTGCAGTGAGTCAGATTACAAGTGTATGATTCATTCATTATTGTGCAGTGATATACTGGGAAATTATACCAGTGTTAGTGTCGCCTTGACTCCCGCCCCCAGGCCGGGCAGTACCTGCTCTCCCCCTTCTTCCCCACCCCACCACGTCGCCTCCCCACTCACGAGGGCACCTTGCCACCCGCCCACAGAACCCGGGAGTCTCCCATGTGTGTCTACGCCACCCACCCACCCAATGTATACCCACATATTGTGTAGTGGGTGTATACCCACACTTTGTATAGAGGTGGTATATGTATTACCAGTCATCTGAGTCGTAAGTGCCACGGCCAGCTGACTATCCTCCCAGCCTCCAACCGCCGCCCACCCTCCAGTCTCCACCCGCCGTCCATCCTCCCAGCGCCCGCCCAGCGCCCGCCCAGCGCCCGCCCAGCGCCCGCCCATGTCGCAGCGCAGCTCTCAACAGACAGCCAGGCTTCTCCAAGCCAAGATGAGCCATCAAGCAGGGGTAGACAAGGCAGATGTCAGACGTGTGACAAGGTATGCTATATCCGGTCGAGTGACGGTAATGTGCGCAATCATTACCACAACGGAGCCAGGTGTTTGGGTTCTGGGCGCCCTCCCAGGGAGAACACCAATCAACAGCCCACACCGCCCGTAAGGCAAAACACCTCCCAGACCTTCATTCCCACAGAAAATTTATTAGAAGCTATCAAAGCAACATCAGCCAGAACCTTGCAACACATCCCTAAAGCAGCCCGCCCCCATGCAGCAGCCAAATTATCTGCCCTCCTGAGAAAGGTCAACGACTCTCCTGGAACGACCCAAGCATGGCACAACCTCCTACTGTTTGGCAACATATGTCTAGCCACCCCTGCAAGGAGAGACAAAACCTTAGCTGCCTCAGTCATCAAAGCTATAAATGATTTTCCCAGGGAGGACAACCAGGTGCGCCTTCCCACTCGCGCGAGAAACACCCACGGCAGGAAGAGCAACAGTGGCATATCCGAGACATCAAAAATCAGAACATCAGTCACCAAGAAAATAGAAGAAGGAAACACTATTGGCGCAATAAGAGTCATCACCAGTGAGGACTCAATTGCCGACAGAGATGCCGCAACAGCTCAAGCCCTAAGGGAGAAACACCCACCCAGGGCTCCGCGTGAGGACGACATTGTACAAGTGGGGGCTACCGGAGCAGAACCTCTCTGGGTGGCTGAATCTGTGGTCCATAAAGCAGCCATGTCCTTCCCTACAGGATCAGCAGGTGGGTTCACAGGACTAAAACCCAACCACCTCAAGCAAATGCTCAACCCTGCACTGGGTGACATTGCAAAGAACCTCTTGGTGGAACTAACCAGATTCACCAACACATGTCTAGCTGGCAACATACCAGCGACCATAAGACCTATCTTTTTTGGAGCATCTCTCTGTGCTCTAAAGAAAAAGGATGGAGGGATCAGGCCAATAGCTGTGGGCAATTCTCTCCGGCGTCTCGTCGCAAAGGCAGCTGCAAGAACAGTTAGTGATGCAGCGGCCAACATGCTGAAGCCAAAACAGCTCGGGTTCGGCATTCCACAAGGGTGTGAGGCGGCAGCCCATGCAGCTCGAGCCTTCATCGCCAACATCACAGACGAAAAGGCCCTTATCAAGCTAGATTTCAAAAATGCCTTCAATTTGGTGCGGAGGGATGCTGTACTCCGTGCGGTTCATAGTCATTTCCCTTCCCTCTACCCTTTTGTACATTCATGCTACAGTATGGATCTTAAGCTACTTTTTGGCGAACATGAAATTGACTCGCGAGAAGGCGTCCAACAGGGTGACCCCCTTGCTCCTCTCCTTTTCTGCTTAGTCATCAAACAAGTCACAGAGGTCCTGTCCAGCGAGCTTAACATCTGGTTCTTGGATGATGGTACCCTAGCTGGTTCCCAAGACTCCCTCCTGGAGGACATCAGAAAAATCCAGGAGCAAGGTGCAGTTTTAGGCCTCACCCTGAACCCTTCTAAATGTGAAATAATATGTTCCAACCAGGGCATCGTAGAGAGAATAGAGGGTCTTCTGCCAAATATCCATAAAACTAAACCTGAAGACAGCACACTCCTAGGAGCTCCCCTGGGGTTGAAAGCCATCGATGAGGTCCTTGATAAGAAAATCGCCGACCTTAAGAGGATGGATGGGAGGATTGAGGATATTGATGCTCATGATGCACTCTACCTCATCACCAGATGTCTGTCCCTCCCCAGGTTAACCTACTTTCTGAGGTGTTCACCATCTTACAGTAGCCAAAAACTAAGTGAGTATGACCGGTTACTGAAATCAATGCTAGAAAAAGCCCTTAACCTCTCTCTTGATGACCTACAGTGGAAACAAGCCTCTCTTCCCGTAAGACTTGGGGGCCTCGGAGTTCGAACAGCAACGCAAATCGCTGTTCCAGCCTTCCTGTCCTCCTTATCAGCATCCGACGACCTTGTGAAGGAAATTCTACCTGCCCACTTACATCAGCTGGCAGGTGTACATGATCCCAATTTTACACGCTGTGCCACAGAGTGGGCCTCTCGTGCAGGCCCATCACCTCAACCACCATCCCCAAAAGCCCACAAGCAATCCAGCTGGGATGGCCCCATTGTAGACCAAGTTGCTGCAGAGTGCCTGGGTGCTGCAACAACACAACACGACATTGCTCGCCTCACAGCAGTAGCAGCCCCACATGCAGGGGATTTCCTGTTAGCAACCCCAATGTCGGCAACTGGCACGCGTCTCACACCACACGCCCTCCGAATTGCTGTGGCCCTCCGCCTTGCTGCCCCAATCCACACCAGATATAGGTGTATTTGCGGCGAGGTGGTGGCTGACAGGTACGGCCACCATGGCCTACTCTGCCAAAGCACAGGGGGATGGCACTCGAGGCACAGTGAAGTTAACGACATCATCAAGAGGAGCCTCACCACAGCTGGATGCCCAGCTGAAAGAGAGCCCCGTTACCTAACGCCCCGTAACTCTGATGCTCTTATTGGTCGCCCGGATGGTATCACAGTGAACCCCTGGAAGAATGGCAAGCAGTTGGTATGGGACTACACGTGCGTATCAACCCTGGCTAACACCTACATTAACCTCAGTGTTGCACAACCAGGTGGCGCTGCCACCCACAGGGAAGCAGCCAAATCCCGTAAGTATAGAGAACTGGATCACCACTACAATTTTGTCCCCATTGCTTCTGAGACACTCGGCGCCTGGGGTAAAAGTGCTACCAGTTTTTTGAAGGAACTGGGTTCTAGGCTCATTGAAACAACAAGGGACCCTAGAGCTGCCAGCTTTCTTTTCCAGCGCCTCAGCGTGGCGATACAGAGGGGAAATGCGCACTGCATCCAGGGTTCCTGCCCGCCATCTGAGGAGCTGGAGGAACTCGACAACCTATGATAACCATCTTTGTAACCTATATGTAACTCCTTTTTTGTAACAAAGTTCAAATAAAGCAAATATATATGTGTACATACAAAAGAATGGGGGTGGTAGGAGAAGATAATATTAGTGTTCAGTGAGAAACCACAAGGTCTCCTCTGAATACTTTTTATTTTCTTCTCCGAGGCTATGGGTCCCCACATTGGCACCAGAGGTGGTACCCTCACAAATTTATATATATATATATATATATATATATATATATATATATATATATATATATATATATATATATATATATATATATATATATATATATATATATATATATATATATATATATATATATATTTAACCAACCAGAATCCCAATCCTCTCCCAGGCGATGAGATAGTGTGGGACCTCGGATGCTCTTTCATCGGTTCCTGTTATATGGGAAAACTCAGTGCCAAATGCTTAATGCACAGACTACCCTATACCAGTAGCTGAAGTTTATAACTTTTTAGACACTCAACCCACCAGGGGACTCGAACACTGGCCAACAAGGTGGCAGTTGCATGCTGTATCCACTACGCTATACTTCAAAGCCATTAAGAGAGGTAGGAATTCTGGGGTATTTAACCAACCAGAATCCCAATCCTCTCCCAGGCGATGAGATAGTGTGGGACCTCGGATGCTCTTTCATCGGTTCCTGTTATATGGGAAAACTCAGTGCCAAATGCTTAATGCACAGACTACCCTATACCAGTAGCTGAAGTTTATAACTTTTTAGACACTCAACCCACCAGGGGACTCGAACACTGGCCAACAAGGTGGCAGTTGCATGCTGTATCCACTACGCTATACTTCAAAGCCATTAAGAGAGGTAGGAATTCTGGGGTATTTAACCAACCAGAATCCCAATCCTCTCCCAGGCGATGAGATAGTGTGGGACCTCGGATGCTCTTTCATCGGTTCCTGTTATATGGGAAAACTCAGTGCCAAATGCTTAATGCACAGACTACCCTATACCAGTAGCTGAAGTTTATAACTTTTTAGACACTCAACCCACCAGGGGACTCGAACACTGGCCAACAAGGTGGCAGTTGCATGCTGTATCCACTACGCTATACTTCAAAGCCATTAAGAGAGGTAGGAATTCTGGGGTATTTAACCAACCAGAATCCCAATCCTCTCCCAGGCGATGAGATAGTGTGGGACCTCGGATGCTCTTTCATCGGTTCCTGTTATATGGGAAAACTCAGTGCCAAATGCTTAATGCACAGACTACCCTATACCAGTAGCTGAAGTTTATAACTTTTTAGACACTCAACCCACCAGGGGACTCGAACACTGGCCAACAAGGTGGCAGTTGCATGCTGTATCCACTACGCTATACTTCAAAGCCATTAAGAGAGGTAGGAATTCTGGGGTATTTAACCAACCAGAATCCCAATCCTCTCCCAGGCGATGAGATAGTGTGGGACCTCGGATGCTCTTTCATCGGTTCCTGTTATATGGGAAAACTCAGTGCCAAATGCTTAATGCACAGACTACCCTATACCAGTAGCTGAAGTTTATAACTTTTTAGACACTCAACCCACCAGGGGACTCGAACACTGGCCAACAAGGTGGCAGTTGCATGCTGTATCCACTACGCTATACTTCAAAGCCATTAAGAGAGGTAGGAATTCTGGGGTATTTAACCAACCAGAATCCCAATCCTCTCCCAGGCGATGAGATAGTGTGGGACCTCGGATGCTCTTTCATCGGTTCCTGTTATATGGGAAAACTCAGTGCCAAATGCTTAATGCACAGACTACCCTATACCAGTAGCTGAAGTTTATAACTTTTTAGACACTCAACCCACCAGGGGACTCGAACACTGGCCAACAAGGTGGCAGTTGCATGCTGTATCCACTACGCTATACTTCAAAGCCATTAAGAGAGGTAGGAATTCTGGGGTATTTAACCAACCAGAATCCCAATCCTCTCCCAGGCGATGAGATAGTGTGGGACCTCGGATGCTCTTTCATCGGTTCCTGTTATATGGGAAAACTCAGTGCCAAATGCTTAATGCACAGACTACCCTATACCAGTAGCTGAAGTTTATAACTTTTTAGACACTCAACCCACCAGGGGACTCGAACACTGGCCAACAAGGTGGCAGTTGCATGCTGTATCCACTACGCTATACTTCAAAGCCATTAAGAGAGGTAGGAATTCTGGGGTATTTAACCAACCAGAATCCCAATCCTCTCCCAGGCGATGAGATAGTGTGGGACCTCGGATGCTCTTTCATCGGTTCCTGTTATATGGGAAAACTCAGTGCCAAATGCTTAATGCACAGACTACCCTATACCAGTAGCTGAAGTTTATAACTTTTTAGACACTCAACCCACCAGGGGACTCGAACACTGGCCAACAAGGTGGCAGTTGCATGCTGTATCCACTACGCTATACTTCAAAGCCATTAAGAGAGGTAGGAATTCTGGGGTATTTAACCAACCAGAATCCCAATCCTCTCCCAGGCGATGAGATAGTGTGGGACCTCGGATGCTCTTTCATCGGTTCCTGTTATATGGGAAAACTCAGTGCCAAATGCTTAATGCACAGACTACCCTATTCCAGTAGCTGAAGTTTATAACTTTTTAGACACTCAACCCACCAGGGGACTCGAACACTGGCCAACAAGGTGGCAGTTGCATGCTGTATCCACTACGCTATACTTCAAAGCCATTAAGAGAGGTAGGAATTCTGGGGTATTTAACCAACCAGAATCCCAATCCTCTCCCAGGCGATGAGATAGTGTGGGACCTCGGATGCTCTTTCATCGGTTCCTGTTATATGGGAAAACTCAGTGCCAAATGCTTAATGCACAGACTACCCTATTCCAGTAGCTGAAGTTTATAACTTTTTAGACACTCAACCCACCAGGGGACTCGAACACTGGCCAACAAGGTGGCAGTTGCATGCTGTATCCACTACGCTATACTTCAAAGCCATTAAGAGAGGTAGGAATTCTGGGGTATTTAACCAACCAGAATCCCAATCCTCTCCCAGGCGATGAGATAGTGTGGGACCTCGGATGCTCTTTCATCGGTTCCTGTTATATGGGAAAACTCAGTGCCAAATGCTTAATGCACAGACTACCCTATTCCAGTAGCTGAAGTTTATAACTTTTTAGACACTCAACCCACCAGGGGACTCGAACACTGGCCAACAAGGTGGCAGTTGCATGCTGTATCCACTACGCTATACTTCAAAGCCATTAAGAGAGGTAGGAATTCTGGGGTATTTAACCAACCAGAATCCCAATCCTCTCCCAGGCGATGAGATAGTGTGGGACCTCGGATGCTCTTTCATCGGTTCCTGTTATATGGGAAAACTCAGTGCCAAATGCTTAATGCACAGACTACCCTATACCAGTAGCTGAAGTTTATAACTTTTTAGACACTCAACCCACCAGGGGACTCGAACACTGGCCAACAAGGTGGCAGTTGCATGCTGTATCCACTACGCTATACTTCAAAGCCATTAAGAGAGGTAGGAATTCTGGGGTATTTAACCAACCAGAATCCCAATCCTCTCCCAGGCGATGAGATAGTGTGGGACCTCGGATGCTCTTTCATCGGTTCCTGTTATATGGGAAAACTCAGTGCCAAATGCTTAATGCACAGACTACCCTATTCCAGTAGCTGAAGTTTATAACTTTTTAGACACTCAACCCACCAGGGGACTCGAACACTGGCCAACAAGGTGGCAGTTGCATGCTGTATCCACTACGCTATACTTCAAAGCCATTAAGAGAGGTAGGAATTCTGGGGTATTTAACCAACCAGAATCCCAATCCTCTCCCAGGCGATGAGATAGTGTGGGACCTCGGATGCTCTTTCATCGGTTCCTGTTATATGGGAAAACTCAGTGCCAAATGCTTAATGCACAGACTACCCTATTCCAGTAGCTGAAGTTTATAACTTTTTAGACACTCAACCCACCAGGGGACTCGAACACTGGCCAACAAGGTGGCAGTTGCATGCTGTATCCACTACGCTATACTTCAAAGCCATTAAGAGAGGTAGGAATTCTGGGGTATTTAACCAACCAGAATCCCAATCCTCTCCCAGGCGATGAGATAGTGTGGGACCTCGGATGCTCTTTCATCGGTTCCTGTTATATGGGAAAACTCAGTGCCAAATGCTTAATGCACAGACTACCCTATTCCAGTAGCTGAAGTTTATAACTTTTTAGACACTCAACCCACCAGGGGACTCGAACACTGGCCAACAAGGTGGCAGTTGCATGCTGTATCCACTACGCTATACTTCAAAGCCATTACCAGAAATTCCAATCCTCTCCCAGGCGATGAGATAGTGTGGGACCTCGGATGCTCTTTCATCGGTTCCTGTTATATGGGAAAACTCAGTGCCAAATGCTTAATGCACAGACTACCCTATTCCAGTAGCTGAAGTTTATAACTTTTTAGACACTCAACCCACCAGGGGACTCGAACACTGGCCAACAAGGTGGCAGTTGCATGCTGTATCCACTACGCTATACTTCAAAGCCATTAAGAGAGGTAGGAATTCTGGGGTATTTAACCAACCAGAAATTCCAATCCTCTCCCAGGCGATGAGATAGTGTGGGACCTCGGATGCTCTTTCATCGGTTCCTGTTATATGGGAAAACTCAGTGCCAAATGCTTAATGCACAGACTACCCTATTCCAGTAGCTGAAGTTTATAACTTTTTAGACACTCAACCCACCAGGGGACTCGAACACTGGCCAACAAGGTGGCAGTTGCATGCTGTATCCACTACGCTATACTTCAAAGCCATTAAGAGAGGTAGGAATTCTGGGGTATTTAACCAACCAGAAATTCCAATCCTCTCCCAGGCGATGAGATAGTGTGGGACCTCGGATGCTCTTTCATCGGTTCCTGTTATATGGGAAAACTCAGTGCCAAATGCTTAATGCACAGACTACCCTATTCCAGTAGCTGAAGTTTATAACTTTTTAGACACTCAACCCACCAGGGGACTCGAACACTGGCCAACAAGGTGGCAGTTGCATGCTGTATCCACTACGCTATACTTCAAAGCCATTAAGAGAGGTAGGAATTCTGGGGTATTTAACCAACCAGAAATTCCAATCCTCTCCCAGGCGATGAGATAGTGTGGGACCTCGGATGCTCTTTCATCGGTTCCTGTTATATGGGAAAACTCAGTGCCAAATGCTTAATGCACAGACTACCCTATTCCAGTAGCTGAAGTTTATAACTTTTTAGACACTCAACCCACCAGGGGACTCGAACACTGGCCAACAAGGTGGCAGTTGCATGCTGTATCCACTACGCTATACTTCAAAGCCATTAAGAGAGGTAGGAATTCTGGGGTATTTAACCAACCAGAAATTCCAATCCTCTCCCAGGCGATGAGATAGTGTGGGACCTCGGATGCTCTTTCATCGGTTCCTGTTATATGGGAAAACTCAGTGCCAAATGCTTAATGCACAGACTACCCTATTCCAGTAGCTGAAGTTTATAACTTTTTAGACACTCAACCCACCAGGGGACTCGAACACTGGCCAACAAGGTGGCAGTTGCATGCTGTATCCACTACGCTATACTTCAAAGCCATTAAGAGAGGTAGGAATTCTGGGGTATTTAACCAACCAGAAATCCAATCCTCTCCCAGGCGATGAGATAGTGTGGGACCTCGGATGCTCTTTCATCGGTTCCTGTTATATGGGAAAACTCAGTGCCAAATGCTTAATGCACAGACTACCCTATTCCAGTAGCTGAAGTTTATAACTTTTTAGACACTCAACCCACCAGGAGACTCGAACACTGGCCAACAAGGTGGCAGTTGCATGCTGTATCCACTACGCTATACTTCAAAGCCATTCTGGGGTATTTAACCAACCAGAAATCCCAATCCTCTCCCAGGCGATGAGATAGTGTGGGACCTCGGATGCTCTTTCATCGGTTCCTGTTATATGGGAAAACTCAGTGCCAAATGCTTAATGCACAGACTACCCTATTCCAGTAGCTGAAGTTTATAACTTTTTAGACACTCAACCCACCAGGAGACTCGAACACTGGCCAACAAGGTGGCAGTTGCATGCTGTATCCACTACGCTATACTTCAAAGCCATTCTCTCCCAGGCGATGAGATAGTGTGGGACCTCGGATGCTCTTTCATCGGTTCCTGTTATATGGGAAAACTCAGTGCCAAATGCTTAATGCACAGACTACCCTATTCCAGTAGCTGAAGTTTATAACTTTTTAGACACTCAACCCACCAGGAGACTCGAACACTGGCCAACAAGGTGGCAGTTGCATGCTGTATCCACTACGCTATACTTCAAAGCCATTCTCTCCCAGGCGATGAGATAGTGTGGGACCTCGGATGCTCTTTCATCGGTTCCTGTTATATGGGAAAACTCAGTGCCAAATGCTTAATGCACAGACTACCCTATTCCAGTAGCTGAAGTTTGTAACTTTTTAGACACTCAACCCACCAGGAGACTCGAACACTGGCCAACAAGGTGGCAGTTGCATGCTGTATCCACTACGCTATACTTCAAAGCCATTCTCTCCCAGGCGATGAGATAGTGTGGGACCTCGGATGCTCTTTCATCGGTTCCTGTTATATGGGAAAACTCAGTGCCAAATGCTTAATGCACAGACTACCCTATTCCAGTAGCTGAAGTTTATAACTTTTTAGACACTCAACCCACCAGGAGACTCGAACACTGGCCAACAAGGTGGCAGTTGCATGCTGTATCCACTACGCTATACTTCAAAGCCATTCTCTCCCAGGCGATGAGATAGTGTGGGACCTCGGATGCTCTTTCATCGGTTCCTGTTATATGGGAAAACTCAGTGCCAAATGCTTAATGCACAGACTACCCTATTCCAGTAGCTGAAGTTTATAACTTTTTAGACACTCAACCCACCAGGAGACTCGAACACTGGCCAACAAGGTGGCAGTTGCATGCTGTATCCACTACGCTATACTTCAAAGCCATTCTCTCCCAGGCGATGAGATAGTGTGGGACCTCGGATGCTCTTTCATCGGTTCCTGTTATATGGGAAAACTCAGTGCCAAATGCTTAATGCACAGACTACCCTATTCCAGTAGCTGAAGTTTATAACTTTTTAGACACTCAACCCACCAGGAGACTCGAACACTGGCCAACAAGGTGGCAGTTGCATGCTGTATCCACTACGCTATACTTCAAAGCCATTCTCTCCCAGGCGATGAGATAGTGTGGGACCTCGGATGCTCTTTCATCGGTTCCTGTTATATGGGAAAACTCAGTGCCAAATGCTTAATGCACAGACTACCCTATTCCAGTAGCTGAAGTTTGTAACTTTTTAGACACTCAACCCACCAGGAGACTCGAACACTGGCCAACAAGGTGGCAGTTGCATGCTGTATCCACTACGCTATACTTCAAAGCCATTCTCTCCCAGGCGATGAGATAGTGTGGGACCTCGGATGCTCTTTCATCGGTTCCTGTTATATGGGAAAACTCAGTGCCAAATGCTTAATGCACAGACTACCCTATTCCAGTAGCTGAAGTTTATAACTTTTTAGACACTCAACCCACCAGGAGACTCGAACACTGGCCAACAAGGTGGCAGTTGCATGCTGTATCCACTATGCTATACTTCAAAGCCATTCTCTCCCAGGCGATGAGATAGTGTGGGACCTCGGATGCTCTTTCATCGGTTCCTGTTATATGGGAAAACTCAGTGCCAAATGCTTAATGCACAGACTACCCTATTCCAGTAGCTGAAGTTTATAACTTTTTAGACACTCAACCCACCAGGAGACTCGAACACTGGCCAACAAGGTGGCAGTTGCATGCTGTATCCACTACGCTATACTTCAAAGCCATTCTCTCCCAGGCGATGAGATAGTGTGGGACCTCGGATGCTCTTTCATCGGTTCCTGTTATATGGGAAAACTCAGTGCCAAATGCTTAATGCACAGACTACCCTATTCCAGTAGCTGAAGTTTATAACTTTTTAGACACTCAACCCACCAGGAGACTCGAACACTGGCCAACAAGGTGGCAGTTGCATGCTGTATCCACTACGCTATACTTCAAAGCCATTCTCTCCCAGGCGATGAGATAGTGTGGGACCTCGGATGCTCTTTCATCGGTTCCTGTTATATGGGAAAACTCAGTGCCAAATGCTTAATGCACAGACTACCCTATTCCAGTAGCTGAAGTTTATAACTTTTTAGACACTCAACCCACCAGGAGACTCGAACACTGGCCAACAAGGTGGCAGTTGCATGCTGTATCCACTACGCTACACTTCAAGGCCATTCTCTCCCAGGCGATGAGATAGTGTGGGACCTCGGATGCTCTTTCATCGGTTCCTGTTATATGGGAAAACTCAGTGCCAAATGCTTAATGCACAGACTACCCTATTCCAGTAGCTGAAGTTTATAACTTTTTAGACACTCAACCCACCAGGAGACTCGAACACTGGCCAACAAGGTGGCAGTTGCATGCTGTATCCACTACGCTATACTTCAAAGCCATTCTCTCCCAGGCGATGAGATAGTGTGGGACCTCGGATGCTCTTTCATCGGTTCCTGTTATATGGGAAAACTCAGTGCCAAATGCTTAATGCACAGACTACCCTATTCCAGTAGCTGAAGTTTATAACTTTTTAGACACTCAACCCACCAGGAGACTCGAACACTGGCCAACAAGGTGGCAGTTGCATGCTGTATCCACTACGCTATACTTCAAAGCCATTCTCTCCCAGGCGATGAGATAGTGTGGGACCTCGGATGCTCTTTCATCGGTTCCTGTTATATGGGAAAACTCAGTGCCAAATGCTTAATGCACAGACTACCCTATTCCAGTAGCTGAAGTTTATAACTTTTTAGACACTCAACCCACCAGGAGACTCGAACACTGGCCAACAAGGTGGCAGTTGCATGCTGTATCCACTACGCTACACTTCAAAGCCATTCTCTCCCAGGCGATGAGATAGTGTGGGACCTCGGATGCTCTTTCATCGGTTCCTGTTATATGGGAAAACTCAGTGCCAAATGCTTAATGCACAGACTACCCTATTCCAGTAGCTGAAGTTTATAACTTTTTAGACACTCAACCCACCAGGAGACTCGAACACTGGCCAACAAGGTGGCAGTTGCATGCTGTATCCACTACGCTATACTTCAAAGCCATTCTCTCTCAGGCGATGAGATAGTGTGGGACCTCGGATGCTCTTTCATCGGTTCCTGTTATATGGGAAAACTCAGTGCCAAATGCTTAATGCACAGACTACCCTATTCCAGTAGCTGAAGTTTATAACTTTTTAGACACTCAACCCACCAGGAGACTCGAACACTGGCCAACAAGGTGGCAGTTGCATGCTGTATCCACTACGCTACACTTCAAAGCCATTCTCTCCCAGGCGATGAGATAGTGTGGGACCTCGGATGCTCTTTCATCGGTTCCTGTTATATGGGAAAACTCAGTGCCAAATGCTTAATGCACAGACTACCCTATTCCAGTAGCTGAAGTTTATAACTTTTTAGACACTCAACCCACCAGGAGACTCGAACACTGGCCAACAAGGTGGCAGTTGCATGCTGTATCCACTACGCTACACTTCAAAGCCATTCTCTCCCAGGCGATGAGATAGTGTGGGACCTCGGATGCTCTTTCATCGGTTCCTGTTATATGGGAAAACTCAGTGCCAAATGCTTAATGCACAGACTACCCTATTCCAGTAGCTGAAGTTTATAACTTTTTAGACACTCAACCCACCAGGAGACTCGAACACTGGCCAACAAGGTGGCAGTTGCATGCTGTATCCACTACGCTATACTTCAAAGCCATTCTCTCCCAGGCGATGAGATAGTGTGGGACCTCGGATGCTCTTTCATCGGTTCCTGTTATATGGGAAAACTCAGTGCCAAATGCTTAATGCACAGACTACCCTATTCCAGTAGCTGAAGTTTATAACTTTTTAGACACTCAACCCACCAGGAGACTCAAACACTGGCCAACAAGGTGGCAGTTGCATGCTGTATCCACTACGCTACACTTCAAGGCCATTCTCTCCCAGGCGATGAGATAGTGTGGGACCTCGGATGCTCTTTCATCGGTTCCTGTTATATGGGAAAACTCAGTGCCAAATGCTTAATGCACAGACTACCCTATTCCAGTAGCTGAAGTTTATAACTTTTTAGACACTCAACCCACCAGGAGACTCGAACACTGGCAACAAGGTGGCAGTTGCATGCTGTATCCACTACGCTATACTTCAAAGCCATTCTCTCCCAGGCGATGAGATAGTGTGGGACCTCGGATGCTCTTTCATCGGTTCCTGTTATATGGGAAAACTCAGTGCCAAATGCTTAATGCACAGACTACCCTATTCCAGTAGCTGAAGTTTATAACTTTTTAGACACTCAACCCACCAGGAGACTCGAACACTGGCCAACAAGGTGGCAGTTGCATGCTGTATCCACTACGCTATACTTCAAAGCCATTCTCTCCCAGGCGATGAGATAGTGTGGGACCTCGGATGCTCTTTCATCGGTTCCTGTTATATGGGAAAACTCAGTGCCAAATGCTTAATGCACAGACTACCCTATTCCAGTAGCTGAAGTTTATAACTTTTTAGACACTCAACCCACCAGGAGACTCGAACACTGGCCAACAAGGTGGCAGTTGCATGCTGTATCCACTACGCTACACTTCAAAGCCATTCTCTCCCAGGCGATGAGATAGTGTGGGACCTCGGATGCTCTTTCATCGGTTCCTGTTATATGGGAAAACTCAGTGCCAAATGCTTAATGCACAGACTACCCTATTCCAGTAGCTGAAGTTTATAACTTTTTAGACACTCAACCCACCAGGAGACTCGAACACTGGCCAACAAGGTGGCTGTTGCATGCTCTATCCACTACGCTATACTTCAAAGCTATTCTCTCCCAGGCGATGAGATAGTGTGGGACCTCGGATGCTCTTTCATCGGTTCCTGTTATATGGGAAAACTCAGTGCCAAATGCTTAATGCACAGACTACCCTATTCCAGTAGCTGAAGTTTATAACTTTTTAGACACTCAACCCACCAGGAGACTCGAACACTGGCCAACTAGGTGGCAGTTGCATGCTGTATCCACTACGCTATACTTCAAAGCCATTCTCTCCCAGGCGATGAGATAGTGTGGGACCTCGGATGCTCTTTCATCGGTTCCTGTTATATGGGAAAACTCAGTGCCAAATGCTTAATGCACAGACTACCCTATTCCAGTAGCTGAAGTTTATAACTTTTTAGACACTCAACCCACCAGGGGACTCGAACACTGGCCAACAAGGTGGCAGTTGCATGCTGTATCCACTACGCTATACTTCAAAGCCATGGCGATGAGATAGTGTGGGACCTCGGATGCTCTTTCATCGGTTCCTGTTATATGGGAAAACTCAGTGCCAAATGCTTAATGCACAGACTACCCTATTCCAGTAGCTGAAGTTTATAACTTTTTAGACACTCAACCCACCAGGAGACTCGAACACTGGCCAACAAGGTGGCAGTTGCATGCTGTATCCACTACGCTATACTTCAAAGCCATTCTCTCCCAGGCGATGAGATAGTGTGGGACCTCGGATGCTCTTTCATCGGTTCCTGTTATATGGGAAAACTCAGTGCCAAATGCTTAATGCACAGACTACCCTATTCCAGTAGCTGAAGTTTATAACTTTTTAGACACTCAACCCACCAGGAGACTCGAACACTGGCCAACTAGGTGGCAGTTGCATGCTGTATCCACTACGCTATACTTCAAAGCCATTCTCTCCCAGGCGATGAGATAGTGTGGGACCTCGGATGCTCTTTCATCGGTTCCTGTTATATGGGAAAACTCAGTGCCAAATGCTTAATGCACAGACTACCCTATTCCAGTAGCTGAAGTTTATAACTTTTTAGACACTCAACCCACCAGGAGACTCGAACACTGGCCAACAAGGTGGCAGTTGCATGCTGTATCCACTACGCTATACTTCAAAGCCATTCTCTCCCAGGCGATGAGATAGTGTGGGACCTCGGATGCTCTTTCATCGGTTCCTGTTATATGGGAAAACTCAGTGCCAAATGCTTAATGCACAGACTACCCTATTCCAGTAGCTGAAGTTTATAACTTTTTAGACACTCAACCCACCAGGAGACTCGAACACTGGCCAACAAGGTGGCAGTTGCATGCTGTATCCACTACGCTATACTTCAAAGCCATTCTCTCCCAGGCGATGAGATAGTGTGGGACCTCGGATGCTCTTTCATCGGTTCTTGTTATTTGGGAAAACTCAGTGCCAAATGCTTAATGCACAGACTACCCTATTCCAGTAGCTGAAGTTTATAACTTTTTAGACACTCATCCCACCAGGAGACTCGAACACTGGCCAACAAGGTGGCAGTTGCATGCTGTATCCACTACGCTATACTTCAAAGCCATTCTCTCCCAGGCGATGAGATAGTGTGGGACCTCGGATGCTCTTTCATCGGTTCCTGTTATATGGGAAAACTCAGTGCCAAATGCTTAATGCACAGACTACCCTATTCCAGTAGCTGAAGTTTATAACTTTTTAGACACTCAACCCACCAGGAGACTCGAACACTGGCCAACAAGGTGGCAGTTGCATGCTGTATCCACTACGCTATACTTCAAAGCCATTCTCTCCCAGGCGATGAGATAGTGTGGGACCTCGGATGCTCTTTCATCGGTTCCTGTTATATGGGAAAACTCAGTGCCAAATGCTTAATGCACAGACTACCCTATTCCAGTAGCTGAAGTTTATAACTTTTTAGACACTCAACCCACCAGGAGACTCGAACACTGGCCAACAAGGTGGCAGTTGCATGCTGTATCCACTACGCTATACTTCAAAGCCATTCTCTCCCAGGCGATGAGATAGTGTGGGACCTCGGATGCTCTTTCATCGGTTCCTGTTATATGGGAAAACTCAGTGCCAAATGCTTAATGCACAGACTACCCTATTCCAGTAGCTGAAGTTTATAACTTTTTAGACACTCAACCCACCAGGAGACTCGAACACTGGCCAACAAGGTGGCAGTTGCATGCTGTATCCACTACGCTATACTTCAAAGCCATTCTCTCCCAGGCGATGAGATAGTGTGGGACCTCGGATGCTCTTTCATCGGTTCCTGTTATATGGGAATGTCGCTAATTTTGTTCATGTATTCATGGGTAGGAATCAATACATATGCTCTTTAGGAATGGGTAGGAATCAATACATATGCTCTTTAAGCACCAACGTATATACCAAGCCCACCAACATAGGATTATGCCTTAACGGTAGAAGTGAGTGCCCCCAAAGATACAAAGCCAGTGTTCTCAATGCTTATATTCGTCGAGCGCTTACCCACTGCTCTGAATGGAGCAACGTGAGTAGGGAGTTTGAAAGAGTAACTCAGGTATTGGTGAACAACGGATATAGCAACGCGGAAATAAACGCTGCTATAAGAAGACACTTGGACCGTTGGTATAATTCAGAACCTAGAACAGAAACCACAACACCCCCAATAAAATTATATTACAAATCAACCATGCACAGTGAACATATAAAAGAGGAAAGAATAATGAAAGAAATAATCCGTAAAGGAGTAAAAAGCACTACTCCTAACCAAAACATAAACCTGATAATATTCTACAAAACCAAGAAGACTTCCGAACTCCTTATCAAAAACAGCCCGAAGCCGACGGAGAACCCTCTACAGCAGTCAAGCGTTGTATACATGTACACTTGCCCCCACGAAGGATGTAACCTTCAATGTAAGTACATAGGTATGACGTCGACCAAGCTGACGAGGCGTTTGACATGCCATCTTCAATCTGGTGCCCCTAGGAATCACATGAGACAAGCCCATGACATTACTCTAACAAGAGAAATGTTGAACAAGAATACTTGCATAATAGACAAAACCCAAGATTCAAGAAGATTACAAATTCTTGAGGCAATTCACATAAGAATAGAGCGACCTACCATGAACACCCAAATCACGGAACTATTTACTCTACCCACCATGAGAGTAAGGACAAGACAAGAACATATCGATGCCAACACAGAAGACAATGTCCAACATAACAGGCCATTTACACTGGATTAATCTTTGTGTTAGATAGGAGATGCCTCGTATGGGCCAATAAGCCTTCTGCAGCCCCTATGTTTATCCCTTATGTATCCCCCCATGTTTTTCACCTTCATTGTATTATCACCTGACCTAATGCGGGTATAAAATCAACTAGTATTGTAAGATCTGTTCACTTGAGAATGAACCATGGAGGTTCGAAACGTCGTGCAAATTATACAAATAAGTGTAATACACTCTATAGTAAATCACTTCTTTTCTTCACCTTAAAAGTACGAAAATGAGTTTTGGAGAACTCCTATTCCAATTAAGCCCTGATGCTAAGAAAATAGTTAGAGGGATAGAAGCCCTAAACCAGAAAATAATAAATACAGAATATGCGGTCATATTCAATGAAACATGTTTGAAAGAAAACCTGCTGCCAGTATACACCAATATATATATATATATATATGTTCTGGCTACTAGGTACGACATATATATATATATATATATATATATATATATATATATATATATATATATATATATATTTATATATATATGTCGTACCTAGTAGCCAGAACGCACTTCTCAGCCTACTAAGCAAGGCCCGATTTGCCTAATAAGCCAAGTTTTCGTGAATTAATATATTTTCTTTTTTTTTTCTTATGAAATGCTAAAGCTTCCAATTTCATTATGTATGTTTTCAATTTTTTTATATTGGAGTTAAAATTAACGTAGATATATGACCGAACCTAACCAACCCTACCTAACCTAACCTAACCAGCCCTACCTAACCTAACCTAATCTATCTCTATAGGTTAGGTTAGATTTGGTAGCCGAAAAAGTTAGGTTAGGTTAGGTTAGGTAGTCGAAAAACAATTAATTCATGAAACCTTGGCTTATTAGGCAAATCGGGCCTTGCATAGTAGGCTGAGAAGTGCGTTCTGGCTACTAGGTACGACATATATATATATATATATATATATATATATATATATATATATATATATATATATATATATATATATATATATATATATATATATATATATATATTTTATTAAATATGACCGAAAAAGTAAGATTAATAATTCTAACACGAATTTTCTCAATCTTTCGTACATTATGCTTCACTGTTGGAGGTAAATCAAAATCACTTCTCCAAAATTCATTTTTATTTTGGAGAAGTGATTTTTGATTTACCTCCAACAGTGAAGCATAATGTACGAAAGATTGAGAAAATTCGTGTTAGAATTATTAATCTTACTTTTTCGGTCATATTTAATAAAATATGTCTACAGGAAAGACTGCTACCAAAATATACATATATATATATATACATATATATATATATATATATATATATATATATATATATATATATATATATATATATATATATATATATATATATATATATATATATATATATATATATATATATATATATATATATATATATATATATATATATATATATATATATATATATATATATATATATATATATATATATATATATATATATATATATATATATGTCGTACCTAGTAGCCAGAACACACTTCTCAGCAAATTCAATTCAAGTTTTCCTGAATTAATATATTTTCTCTAATTTTTTTTCTTATGAAATGATGAAGCTACCCATTTCATTATGTATGAGGTCAATTTTTTTTTATTGGAGTTAAAAATAACGTAGATATATGACCAAACCTAACCAACCCTACCTAACCTATCTTTATAGGTTAGGTTAGGTTAGGTAGCCGAAAAAGTTAGGTTAGGTAGGTTAGGTAGTCGAAAAAACATTAATTCATGAAAACTTGGCTTATTAGGCAAATCGGGCCTTGCATAGTAGGCTGAGAAGTGCGTTCTGGCTACTAGGTACGACATATATATATATATATATATATATATATATATATATATATATATATATATATATATATATATATATATATATATATATATATATATATATATATATATATATATATGTCGTACCTAGTAGCCAGAATGCACTTCTCGGCCTAATATGCAAGGCCCGATTTGCCTAATAAGCCAAGTTTTCCTGCATTAATATATTTTTTCAATTTTTTTTCCTATGAAATGATAAAGCTACCCATTTCATTATGTATGAGGTAATTTTTATTTTATTGGAGTTAAATTAACGTAGATATATG
>NW_025569493.1:0-16362 GCF_020424385.1 Procambarus clarkii | reverse complement strand
TGCTATCGCTGTATCTATCGATGATTTCTGTGTTGTTTACTAGGATTTCTCTGGCGATGGTTTGGTTATGGGAAGAGATTATATGTTCCTTAATGGAGCCCTGTTGTTTATGCATCGTTAAACGCCTAGAAAGAGATGTTGTTGTCTTGCCTATATACTGGATTTTTTGGAGCTTACAGTCCCCAAGTGGGCATTTGACCCACAAAGGGTAACGAAGGACACTACAGCCGAGTTAAAAGCAAAGGTCAACAAACTGATCGAAACTGTGAACGCCAAGAAATCCGGACTCCACCTGCCAAAGATCATTGGGGAATATAAACCTGGATATGCGTATGGAAATGTCAAGACGCACAAGCCTGGAAACCCACTTCGGCCAATCATTAGCCAGATACCCACACCCACGTACAGACTGGCGAAGCGACTCAACGGCCTGCTGACTCCTTATGTTCCTTGCGCCTTCAGCCTGAAGTCTCCAAAGGAATTTGTGGACTTACTGCGGGGCGCACGGGCCACAGGGATAAGAGCCTCGTTGGACGTAGAATCGCTGTTTACCAACGTACCTGTGGACGAGACAATCGGAATGATTGCCGACAGAGTGTATCGTGATCCAGCCTGTACTCCTCTTGACATGCCAGAAAGTATTCTGAGGAAACTACTCCAAGCTTGTACTAAAGAGGCACCCTTCTTGAGCCCGGATGGGCACATGTATAAGCAAGTAGATGGGGTCGCCATGGGTTCTCCCCTAGGTGTCCTGTTTGCAAACTTCTACATGGGTACCATCGAGCAAAAAGTCTTAGTCGACATGAACTTGAAACCGGCCATATACTGCAGGTATGTTGACGACATTTTTACACAGGTACCTGATGTCAGACATCTGCAGGAGCTGAAGGAGGCATTTGAGCAGAGTTCCGTGCTGCGTTTCACTTACGAGACGGAAAAGGATGGGAAGCTGCCTTTTCTAGATGTAACAGTCATGGAAAAGGGCGGAGGTTTCCACACTGCAGTCTACACAAAGGAAACAAACATAGGAATGTGCCTAAATGCCAACAGCGACTGCCCTGACAGGTACAAGAGGAGTGTTGTTAACGCATACGTCGACCGTGCTCTCAGCCACAGCTCAGAATGGAAGCAAGTCGACGAAGAACTCTGTAGGGTAAGGCAGGTCCTAGTCAATAACGGCTTCTCCAATGGCTTCATCGAAGACATCATAAGAAGGAAAGTGAAAAGCCATGCAACCTCCGAAGAGACAACTAACACAACACCTATACCCCCTATTAGACTATTTTACAGGAACTTCTTTTCCACAGCTCATAAAACAGAGGAAAGGGTCCTGAAAGATATTGTTAATAGAAACGTTATCCCTACAGACAAAAATCAGAGGATACAACTGACGATTTACTATAAAACCAGAAAAAACGGCCAGCCTACTCATGAGAAACTCTCCAGACACAAAACAGAACGCTTTAAAAGAGACTAACGTCGTCTATGCCTTCAAATGCCCACTTGGGGACTGTAAGCTCCAAAAAACCCAGTATATAGGCAAGACAACAACATCTCTTTCTAGGCGTTTAACGATGCATAAACAACAGGGCTCCATTAAGGAACATATAATCTCTTCCCATAACCAAACCATCGCCAGAGAAATCCTAGTAAACAACACAGAAATCATCGATAGATACAGCGATAGCAGGCGGCTTGACGTTTGCGAGGCACTACACATCAAGAAGTCAACACCAGCAATCAACAGCCAATTATTGCACAACTATATTCTACCCACCTCAAGACTCCGCTCCAATATAGAAGCATCAAGAAATATGGACCAATAGGCTTTCTACAAACACTTCTATTCAATACCCATTGTTTCTGTTCTGTCTTGTGTTGATACTTTTAATACCCTATTAATATCCCCTAGTGTTCTGTCTTGTGTTAATGCCACATCACCCTTCCCACCTCACTCAAATGTAGATATAAAATCAGGGAAACGCAAGTTCTAATCAGTTGTGTATTTGTGAAGTCTTTGAAAATGTAATAAGTTTTACGAAACGCGCCCGTGTCGCGTCAGACTAGAAATAAAAATGAATTTTGGAGAAGTGATTTTTGATTTACCTCCAACAGTGAAGCGTAATGTACGAAAGATTGAGAAAATTCGTGTTAGAATTATTAATCTTACTTTTTCGGTCATATTTAATAATATATATATATATATATATATATATATATATATATATATATATATATATATATATATATATATATATATATATATATATTAGTATATTTTGGTAGCAGTCTTTCCTGTAGACATATTTTATTAAATATGACCGAAAAAGTAAGATTAATAATTCTAACACGAATTTTCTCAATCTTTCGTACATTATGCTTCACTGTTGGAGGTAAATCAAAAATCACTTCTCCAAAATTATATATATATATATATATATATATATAATGTGTGTGTTTGTGTATATATATAATATATACACACATATCTGTGTATATACACACACACATATCTGTGTATATACACACACACACACAATTATGTATATATATATATATATATATATATATATATATATATATATATATATATATATATATATATATATATTATATATATATATATATATATATATATAAAATATATATATATATATATATATATATATATATATATATATATATATATATATATATATATATATATATATATATATATATATATATATATATATATATATATATATATATATATATATGGTACGATTTTTGCGAAGAAAGAAGGTACAGGAAAAAGATATGAAATAAAATGTGACCAACAACTCCTGGCCTTCTTAAGTGATTGTGGTATATCTGAAAACCTGAACCCGAACAATGCCAGTACTTAAAATAACTCTTTCAGTGCCTGAGCCTAACCTAACTTAATCTAACTTTGTCTAAGGTGCTGTCTCTGCCTTACCATTTACCTAATGTTCTCTTATTCATATAATTTCCTAAATAATCCATCAAGTCTCCATGCACTTATGCAAGCATCTACCTCAGTTTCATTGTAAAATTTTACTCTTAAATCTAATCTTACCCTATTCCATTTATATTTTAAATTTATAATAATAATAATAATAATAATAATAATTTTTATTTAGGTAAGGTACATACATAAAGAGATTTTACAAAGTTTGTTGGCTTTATAGATAGAGCTAGTACATACAATGCCTAAAGCCACTTACGCAAAGCGTTTCGGGCAGGAAAAACATTAATGATTAAAGCTTAAAACTAATGGGTAAAAAGAATAAAATGTGTTGAGAACAAATAAAAATAGAGGTAAAAGAGGGGGGAACATTGTTGAAAAAGCAGCACAAATACAATTACAAATTATTACAGAAAATTACAATCAAACAGCGTTGATTTGAAAAAAAACAAAAACAAAAAACATTCATGGGTTGACAACAGAGGGGTAATGTAGGTTACAGGGAATTTCCACAATATCCACAATCTATGACAATAATCACTTTAATGATCTAAATTGCAGATATTTTGCAGCACATGATGTAAACAATGTATTAACTCATAATCACAATATCTCTGTAATCAATTTGAACGTTAGATCCCTAGGTAAACACTTCGATGATGTTAGTGCCTTGATTGAAGCTATTGACAACAAATTCTCTTTTATTATACTTACTGAAACATGGTTGAAAGAGGATACTACTCAACTCTTTAACATGCCTAACTACTCAGCAATTCACAACTGTCGTCAACTTCAGAGAGGTGGTGGCACTGCTCTTTACTACCACCAAGAACTAACATGCTTAAAAGAAATTAGAACTAGAGACTGCTATGGGGAGTATATCTTCGCCAGCTTCAGAGTCAAGGGTGCCGAGTCTATCCTGTCTGTGGGTGCAGTTTATAGAATTCCTAACACTGATGTGTCCGAATTCAACTCAAACCTTAGAAATCTAATACTTGATAACAGACTGAACAAAAACCACCTAATTATCGCAGGGGACTTTAATATTGACCTCTGCGAGCCAGAACACCCTACTGCTGTTAGCTTCCTCAACTGTATGAATTCCTGCTTCCTCATACCCTTAATCACTAGACCTACTAGAATCACTGATAGCACTGCCACGACTCTAGATCACATCTGGACAAACATAACCTCTCCGCTTACTTCAGGTATAATCAACGATAGCACTACAGACCATTACCCCACATTTCTCTTAACTAACATTAGCAAACCACCTCTTGAGTCAAGAGAGATACGTTTTAGACTACTCAATGAAACTGCTATAGACAATTTTATAACTGCTACTGATAATGTCAACTGGGAGTCCGAGTTAGGTAACATAGAGGACATCAACCTAGCAGTTCAATCTTTTCTTCAAAAAACTCTTAGCCTTTATAATACCCACTGTCCTATGCTTACAAAACAAGTCACAACCAAAAGGCTTAACAATCCCTGGCTTACAAAGGGAATACTTAAATCTATTAATAAAAAACATGACCTTGAGAAGAAGTATAGGTTAGGAATTGTCTCCAAAACATTCTCAAAGAATTACTCATTATTGCTATCTAAGATAATTAGACGAGCCAAAACTAAATACTACGAAGATAAATTTACCCAAATAAAGAGCAACATTAAACAAACTTGGAGAACAATTTCACAAATATTGGGATCAAAGAAGTCTTTAAATAACAAACCGACTCTCCTGTCTAATAACGATGGTCAGCTTTCAGCCTCTGATTCTGCTATTGAATTCAATAGGTTCTTCTCTTCCATTGGTTCATCCCTTGCTAATGATATTCCATCTTCCAGTACTGACATTAAGGACTATCTTACAGGGAACTATCCACAGTCTCTGTACCTAAAGCCTATTAATTCCACTGACGTCAATGAGATAATCCTTTCCCTTAAAACCAAGTCTGGTGCCCTTGAGGAGATACCAACTTTAATCTACAAAAAAGCCTCCAGATCTTTAGCCCCTGCTATTGCTTTGCTCTTCAACAAGTCACTTGAACTCCAAACCTTTCCAGATATTCTAAAAAAAAGCGAGAGTAACGCCTGTCCACAAATGTGGTGATCTCACAGATGTTAACAACTACAGACCTATATCAATCCTGCCAAACTTGTAAAAAAATTTTGAAAAACTAATCTATAAGCAGCTTTACTCATATCTAGCCAAACTCAATATACTTAGCCCTTGCCAATATGGCTTCAGGCCCAAAAAAAGCACTAACGATGCACTTATTAGTATGCTTAACTCGATTCATACAGCTCTTGAAAAAAATGAGTTCCCTGTTGGGTTATTTGTGGACCTGCGTAAAGCTTTCGATACTGTCAACCACCAAAACCTTCTTCTTAAATTACATCATTATGGTGTCAGAGGACACTCCCTACAATACCTCAAATCCTACCTTACTGACAGGCTCCAATGTGTTTCTGTGAATAATACAATTTCTCCCACCCTACCCATCAACATTGGTGTTCCCCAGGGCAGCATACTTGGCCCTATCCTCTTTCTCATCTACATTAATGACCTTCCAAATGCCTCCCAACACCTCAAACCAATTCTATTTGCTGACGACACAACCTTCATTTACTCCAGTCCTGATCCCCTTGCTCTAAATGCCACAGTAAATTCTGAGCTAAATAAAGTCCATATGTGGCTAACTGCCAACAAACTCACCCTTAACATTGACAAAACTTTCTATATTCTGATTGGCAATAAATCCTCTAATCAAATAAATCTCAAAATAAACAATACCCAAATTTGTAACAAATTAGATGGCAAATTCCTTGGCATTCTCATTGACCACAAGCTGAATTTCCAGGGACACATTCTAAACATGTCAAAAAAAGTTTCAAAAACTGTTGGCATTCTTTCTAAGATCAGATATTATGTACCACGCCCTGCCCTGGTGACTCTCTATTACTCCCTTATCTATCCATATCTCAACTATGGTATTTGGGCTTGGGGCTCTACTACCCAAAATCACTTACGTCCTCTAATTACTCAACACAAAGCTGCTATTAGGACAATATCCAATTCTGGCCCCAGACATCACTCGGTACCCCTACTCAAATCTCTGAATATGTTAGACATTAAGTCACTGCACATTCTCTCATGTGTATTATACATATATAAAACGCTAAACTATAATGCCAATCCTGATCTCAAAAGCTTCATAGAACGTTGTAACAGAACCCATGAGCACCACACCAGAAATAAATACAGTTTTGATATTCCTAGAGTACGACTTAATCAAACCAGAAATGCTCTACAAATCAAGGGGCCCAGAATGTGGAATGACCTTCCCAACCATGTTAAAGACTGTACCTCTCTCAACCAGTTTAAGTTAAAAATGAAGCTATACCTAATAAATTCCCTGTAACCTACCTTACCCCTCTGTTGTCAACCCATGTTTTTTTTTTTTTTTTTTTTTTTTTTTTTTTTTTTTTTTTTTTTTTTTTTTTTTTTCCAAATCAACGCTGTTTGAATGTAATTTTCTGTGATAATTTGTAATTGTATTGTGCTGCTTTTTCAACAATGTTCCCCCTCTTTTACCTCTATTTTTATTTGTATTCAACACATTTTATTCTTTTTACCCATTAGTTTTAAGCTTTAGTCATAAGTGTTTTTTCCTGCCCGAAACGCTTTGCGTAATAGTGGCTTTAGGCATTGTATGTACTAGCTCTATCTATAAAGCCAACAAACTTTGTAAAATCTCTTTATGTTTGTACCTTTACCTAAATAAAAGTTATTATTATTATTATTATTATATATAACACACACACACACACACACATATATATATATATATATATATATATATATATATATATATATATATATATATATATATATATATATATATATATATATATATATATATATATATATATATATATATATAATTGTGTGACAGGTAAAACACACACATACCTGTATATAAACAGGTATGTGTCTGTTTATATTTATATATATACACACACACACACACACACACACACACACACACACACACACACACACACACACACACAAAGACACACACACACACACACACACACACACACACACACACACACACAACACCCCAGAAGCAAGGGGGGAACCCAAACCAGCTACCCAGTAACACCAGAAGGGAGGACAACCCTGCCTCCCTCCTCTGCATAGAAAACCTCCCTACCCCAAACCCTCCCTGCACCCACTCAAATGTTCAGCCAAATCTCCCTCCCCCCACACCCAATCCCCACCCTTCTACCCCTCCCTTCCTCCCGAGTCCTCCCTCCCCCCCTTTCCTTCCCGTCCTCCCTCCCCTTTCGCCCCATACCCTCCCTGTCCCTCCCCCTTCACCCGATCCCCCGCCCCTCATCCCAGTATCCTCTGAGACCCTGTTATCCACCTCACATGTCCTCACACCCATGGAACAGCCTCCTCCCACCAGCAGAGCACTTACCAAGTAGGCGATTTGAGAAGGGACAGAAGAAAGTGAGCCTCAAAGCGATGTACACTAATATAGATGCAATTACAAATAAAGCAAATGAGCTTGGAGAACGGGTAATAGAGGAAAACCCAGACATAATAGCCCTTACAGAAACAAAGATCACGAAAACGATAACAAACGCAGTGTTCCCACAGGACTATTATGTTATGAGGAAAGAGAGGGAAGGAAGAGGTGGGGGTGGTGTAGCTCTGCTGGTAAGAAAAGGCTGGGATTTTGAGGAGATGGATATTCAGGGCTGTGAAGGTTTCAGTGACTACATAGCAGGTACCGTAACAAATGGAGGGAAAAAAATTATAGTCGTAGTCATATATAATCCACCACCAAATGACAGAAGACCTAGACAGGAATATGATAGAAACAACATGGCCACCATTAACATAATAGAAAGAGCAGCTTCTGTTGCTAGCAGGAATGGATCTGGACTACTAATTATGGGAGATTTCAACCATGGGAAGATAGATTGGAAGAACAGAGACCTGCATGGAGGACCAGAAACATGGAGGGCTAAGCTGCTGGACGTGGCAACAAGAAACTTTCTAAGCCAGCACATCACAGATCCAACAAGAATGAGAGGAGAAGATGAACCAGCAATGCTTGATTTGATATTTACCCTAAATGAATGGGATATAAGAGAAGTTAAGATGGAAGTGCCCTTGGGAATGAGTGACCACAGTGTATTGAACTTTGAGTACCTGGTAGAGCTAGGACTTATCTCCCACAAAAAAGAACTAGGAATCAAAAGGCTGGCAAACCGAAAGGGAAATTATGAACAGATGAGAAGTTTCCTAAGTGAAATACCTTGGGACACAGACCTCAGAGATAAGTCCGTACAGGGTATGATGGACTATGTTACCCAAAAGTGTCAGGAGGCAGTAAACAGGTTCATCCCGGCCCAAAGGAAAAAATCCGAGAAGCAACAGAAGAATCCATGGTATAATAGGGCATGTATGGAAGCGAAGAAACTGAATAAAAGGGCGTGGAGGAACTTCCGGAATAACAGAACACCAGAAAGCAGAGAGAGATACCAGAGAACCAGGAATGAGTACGTCAGGGTGAGAAGAGAAGCAGAGAAAAGTTTTGAAAATGATATAACAAACAAAGCCAAGACCGAACCAAAGCTACTCCACAGTCACATCAGAAGGAAAATAACAGTGAAAGAACAGGTATTGAAACTTCGAACAGGCGAGGACAGGTATACAGAGAATGACAGAGAGGTGTGTGAAGAACTCAACAAGAGGTTCCAGGAGGTCTTCACAATAGAACAAGGTGAGGTCACTGTGCTAGGAGAAAGGGAGGTAAACCAGGCAGCCTTGGAAGAGTTCGAAATTACGAGAGAGGAGGTCAAGAGACTCCTGCTGGATCTGGATGTTAGAAAGGCTGTTGGTCCAGATGGGATTTCACCATGGATACTGAAAGAGTGTGCAGAGGCACTTTGCTTGCCACTCTCCATAGTGTATAGTAAGTCACTGGAGACGGGAGACCTACCAGAAATATGGAAGACGGCGAATGTGGTCCCAATATACAAAAAGGGCGACAGGCAAGAGGCACTGAACTACAGGCCAGTGTCCTTGACTTGTATACCATGCAAGGTGATGGAGAAGATCGTGAGAAAAAACCTGGTAACACATCTGGAGAGAAGGGACTTCGTGACAAATCGCCAACATGGGTTCAGGGAGGGTAAATCTTGCCTTACAGGCTTGATAGAATTCTACGATCAGGTGACAAAGATTAAGCAAGAAAGAGGTCTGGGCGGACTGCATTTTCTTGGATTGTCGGAAAGCCTTTGACACAGTACCGCATAAGACGCTGGTACATAAGCTGGAGAGACAGGCAGGTGTAGCTGGTAAGGTGCTCCAGTGGATAAGGGAGTACCTAAGCAATAGGAAGCAGAGAGTTACGGTGAGGGGTGAGACCTCCGATTGGCGTGAAGTCACCAGTGGAGTCCCACAGGGCTCTGTACTCGGTTCTATCTTGTTTCTGATATATGTAAATGATCTCCCAGAGGGTATCGATTCATTTCTCTCAATGTTTGCGGACGATGCTAAAATTATGAGAAGGATTAAAACAGAAGAGGACTGTTTGAGGCTTCAAGAAGACCTAGACAAGCTGAAGGAATGGTCGAACAAATGGTTGTTAGAGTTTAACCCAACCAAATGTAATGTAATAAAGATAGGTGTAGGGAGCAGGAGGCCAGATACAAGGTATCATCTGGGATAGGAAATTCTTCAGGAGTCAGAGAAAGAAAAAGACTTGGGGGTTGATATCACGCCAGACCTGTCTCCTGCAGCACATATCAAGCGGATAACATCAGCGGCATATGCCAGGCTGGCCAACATACGACGGCATTTAGAAACTTGTGTAAAGAATCCTTCAGAACTTTGTATACCACATATGTCAGGCCAATCTGGAGTATGCAGCCCCAGCATGGAGTCCATATCTAGTCAAGGATAAGACTAAACTGGAAAAAGGTTCAGAGGTTTGCCACTAGACTAGTACCCGAGCTGAGAGGTATGAGCTACGAGGAGAGACTACGGGAATTAAACCTCACTTCGCTGGAAGACATAAGAGTTAGAGGGGACATGATCACCACATTCAAGATTCTGAAGGGAATTGATAGGGTAGATAAAGACAGTCTATTTAACACAAGGGGATACAGGTGGAAACTGAGTGCCCAAATGAGCCACAGAGATATTAGAAAGAACGTTTTTAGTGTCAGAGTGGTTGACAAATGGAATGCATTAGGAACTGATGTGGTGGAGGCTGACTCCATACACAGTTTCAAGTGTAGATATGATAGAGCCCGATAGGCTCAGGAATTTGTACACCTGTTGATTGACGGTTAAGAGGCGGGACCAAAGAGCCAGAGCTCAACCCCCGCAAACACAACTAGGTGAGTACAACTAGGTGAGTACACACACACAGACACACACACACAACCTTAGAAACCTTTGAAAATTTTTTAGGGAGTATAATTGGGCAGACTTGTTGCTAAGCAAGGAAGTGAATGAGATGTATGTCAGGTTTTGTGAAATATATGATAAAGGCACAAAAAAATTTATACCAAAACAGAGAAGCAGAACTAGGAAACAGGATTGGTTCAACAGAAAGTGCAAGAGGGCCAGAGACCAAAAGACACAAAATTGGAATCAATACAGGAAGAGGCCGAACCCTCAAACAAACCAGCGATACAAAGATGCGAGAAACAGCTACACGGCAGTGAGGAGAGAGGCAGAAAGAAATTTTAAAAAAGGGATTGCAGACAAATGTAAAACAGAACCAGGTCTATTCTATAAATTCATAAACAACAAATTGCAGGTAAAGGATAATATTCAGAGGTTGAAAATGGGAAATAGATTCACGGAAAATGAAAAGGAAATGTGTAAAACATTAAACGAAAAGTTCCAAAGTGTGTTTGTACAAAATGAAATCTTCAGGGAACCAGACACAATAAGAATTCCAGAGAACAACATAGAGCACATAGAGGTGTCTAGAGACGAAGTGGAAAAAATGCTCAGGGAGATAAATAAGAACAAAGCAGTTGGTCCAGATGGAGTTTCACCATGGGTTCTGAGAGAATGTACACCTGAGCTCAGCATTCCTCTTCAACTGATTTTTCAGGCATCCCTGTTTACAGGAGTTGTAGCTGATGTGTGGAAAAAGGCTAACATTGTTCCAATCTACAAAAGTGGAAGCAGGTAAGACCCCCTTAATTATAGACCGGTATCATTGACAAGTGTAATAGTCAAAATATTGGAAAAAAATAATTAAATCTAAATGGGTAGAACACCTGGAGAGAAATGATATAATATCACACAGACAGTATGGTTTTCGATCTGGAAGATCCTGTGTATCGAATTTACTCAGTTTCTATGATCGAGCAACAGAGATATTACAGGAAAGAGATGGTTGGGTTGACTGCATCTATCTGGACCTAAAAAAAGCATTCGACAGAGTTCCACATAAGAGGTTGTTCTGGAAACTGGAAAATATTGGAGGAGTGACAGGTACGCTTCTAACATGGATGAAAAATTTTCTGACTGATAGAAAAATGAGGGCTGTGATCAGAGGCAATGTATCGGACTGGAGAAATGTCACAAGCGGAGTACCACAGGGTTCAATTCTTGCACCAGTGATGTTTATTGTCTACATAAATGATCTACCAGTTGGTATACAGAATTATATGAACATGTTTGCTGATGATGCTAAGATAATAGGAAGGATAAGAAACTTAGATGATTGTCATGCCCTTCAAGAAGACCTGGACAAAATAAGTACATGGAGCGCCACTTGGCAAATGGAATTTAATGTTAATAAAGGCCATGTTATGGAATGTGGAATAGGAGAACATAGACCCCCCACACAACCTATATATTATGTGAGAAATCTTTAAAGAATTCTGATAAAGAAAGAGATCTAGGGGTGGTTCTAGATAGAAAACTCACCTGAGGACCAAATAAAGAATATTCTGCGAGGAGCCTATGCCACGCTTTCTAACTTCAGAATAGCTTTTAAATACATGGATGGCGATATACTAAAGGAATTGTTCACGACTTTTGTTCGGCCAAAGCTAGAATATGCAGCAGTTGTGTGGTGCCCATATCTTAAGACGCACATCAACAAACTGGAAAAGGTGCAAAGACATGCTACTAAGTGGCTCCCAGAACTGAAGGGCAAGAGCTACGAGAGGTTAGAGGCATTAAATATGCCAAAACTAGAAGACAGAAGAAAAAGAGGTGATATGATAACTACATACAAAATAGTAACAGGAATTAATAAAATCGATTGGAAAGATTTCCTGAGACCTGGAACTTTAAGAACAAGAGGTCATAGATATAAACTAGCTAAACACAGATGCCGAAGAAATATAAGAAAATTCACTTTCGCAAACAGAGTAGTAGACTGTTGGAACAAGTTAGGGGAGAAGGTGGTGGAGGCCAAGACCGTCAGTAGTTTCAAAGCGTTATATGACAAAGAGTGCTGGGAAGACGGGACACCACGAGTGTAGCCCTCATCCTGTAACTACACTTAGGTAATTACACACACACACACACACTGTTCAGGCCAATTCTGGAGTATGCAGCCCCAGCATGGTGTCCATATCTAGTCAAGGATAAGACTAAACTGGAAAAGGTTCAAAGATTTGCCACCAGACTAGTACCCGAGCTGAGAGGTATGAGCTACGAGGAGAGACTGCGGGAATTGAACCTCACTTCGCTGGAAGACAGAAGAGCTAGGGGGACATGATCACTACATTCAAGATTCTCAAGGGAATTGATAGGGTAGAAGAAGACAGGCTATTTAACACAAGGGGCACACGCACAAGGGGACACAGGTGGAAACTGAGCGCCCAAATGAGCCACAGAGATATTAGAAAGAACTTTTTTAGTGTCACAGTGGTTGACAAATGGAATGCATTAGGAAGTGATGTGGTGGAGGCTGACTCCATACACAGTTTCAAGTGTAGATATGATAGAGCCCAATAGGCTCAGGAATCTGTACACCAGTTGATTGACGGTTGAGAGGTGGGACCAAAGAGCTAGAGCTCAACCCCCGCAAGCACAACTAGGTGAGTACATATATATATATATATATATATATATATATATATATATATATATATATATATATATATATATATATATATATATATATATATATATATATATATATATATATATATATTGGTGTATACTGGCAGCAGGTTTTCTTTCAAACATGTTCATTGAATATGACCGCATATTCTGTATTTATTATTTTCTGGTTTAGGGCTTCTATCCCTCTAACTATTTTCTTAGCATCAGGGCTTAATTGAAATAGGAGTTCTAATATATATATATGTCGTACCTAGTAGCCAGAACGCACTTCTCAGCCTACTATGCAAGGCCCGATTTGCCTAATAAGCCAAATTTTCCCGAATTAATATATTTTCTCAATTTTTTTTCTTATGACATGATAAAGCTACCCATTTCATTATGTATGAGGTCAATTATTTTTTATTGAAGTTAAAATTAACGTAGATATATGACCGAACCTAACCTATCCTACCTAACCTAACCTATCTTTATAGGTTAGGTTAGGTTAGGTAGCCGAAAAAGTTAGGTTAGTATAGGTTAGGTAGGTTAGGTAGTCGAAAAACCATTAATTCATGAAAACTTGGCTTATTAGGCAAATTGGGCCTTGCATAGTAGGCTGAGAAGTGCGTTTTGGCTACTAGGTACGAAATATATATATATATATATATATATATGTCGTACCTAGTAGCCAGAACGCACTTCTCAGCCTACTATGCAAGGCCCGATTTGCCTAATAAGCCAAGTTTTCATGAATTATTTGTTTTTCGACTACCTAACCTACCTAATCTAACCTAACCTAACTTTTCGGCTACCTAACCAAACCTAACCTTTGAAGATAGGTTAGGTTAGGTTAGGTAGGGTTGGTTAGGTTCGGTCATATATCTACGTTAATTTTAACTCCAATTAAAAAAAAATTGACCTCATACATAATGAAATGGGTAGCTTTATCATTTCATAAGAAAAAAATTAGAAAAAAATATATTAATTCAGGAAAACTTGGCTTATTAGGCAAATCGGGCCTTGAATAGTAGGCCAAAAAGAGAGTTCTGGCTACTAGGTACGACATATATATATATATATATATATATATATATATATATATATATATATAATATATATATATATATATGACAATCTCAGACCACGGAGGAAAAATGAAACAGGAAATTTCCTTAAGTACTTTCGTATATTAAATACATCTTCAGAAGGTCATTTTACAGATCGAGTGATGGGTATAAATAGGCAGGAAGGAGTGGTGAAGTAAGGTGAGGTACAATACTTGGACAACGCAGACGGCCCATTGGCCCATCAGATGCACCCAATTGGCACATCCGATGTAGCCCAATGGCCCATCTGATACAGCAGACATACAAGCATAATATATAGGTAATTATAACATAAAGAAGTAAATATTGTTACGGTGCCCTCTCCTATTTCTTTCGTTTGCCGGCTTAAAGAGTCATATCAGCTCTCCCTACTGATTCTCTGAGGTTCAGGGAGTCTAATGATATATGTGGCGACCAGACCGGCTGCCAGTTAAGGCATGGAAGTTATATTATAAGTTGTAAATAAAGGAAAATTGGCGCCCTGGTATAAAATGAAACAGTATCCCCTACGGCAGATATGACCTTGTGGAAGGGACACTATGCCGATCGCGGATTGGCCGACGTAGGTCGCGGGCGACAAATCAGGGCCCGCCATGACGTCACCGAGTGCCCCGGGCGGCGCCAACGTCAGAGTTGTACTGACCGTGGAAGCGACAGGACGCGCCTCGGTCTGCTCTCAAGGATTGGAGGCTCTGCAAGCCTTGTTCAGTGGATTGAGCTGGCCTTCGTTGCCCACCATAGTTATTGGAGACCCTGCGCTTCTGGGAAGCAAAGAGGAACCAAGTTCAGTGAGCAGAGAAGTGCCCAAACTTGGAAAATATTCGGCGACGACGCTGGGCGGCGCCGCTGGCTGGACGTTGAGGTCTGGAAGGTGGGCGAGCAAGCTAGCTGTGACTGGGGTCACATCCACTGAGAATCTTGGAAGGACGACACAGTGCCTAGGACAAGGAGCGACGCCCTGTGGGAGAGGCGAGTGTGGGGAAAGATAGTGATTAGCTCAGCGCCCATCGATGAACCAGGATTGGGGCAGCTGAATCTCAGGGATTGGAACGGCGACGACGCGAAGGCTTCACGACACCTGAGGACCTGTGGAACGCCCTGGATCGTCGAGGATCGACCCAAGGAAGCGTGGGAACCTCACACCATCGAGGGACAGGCGTCGTGAGCCAGGAGTGTAAGGTAGATCATTTCCCTCCCATTACCCCTTGTATGAGTAGGCTAGTTAGGCCACAATATTTACTCGTGTATGTGGCAGCAAGACTTTATTACTTTAATAGTAGAGTAGGCTGCAAGGCAGCTTGTGTCCAGAACTGTCAGGAAGGGCAGTGTGTATGGATGGCAGGACAGTGAAGAAGAGGTGCCGACGTGGTGAAGAGGCCCTCCTGTGAGAGTGTGAGACTCCTGTCTTCCTGCCCAGTTGAAGGAGAGTTGGAGGTCGTGGAAGAAGAGGCTGACGATCTCCAGACTCATTATTCATATTCCATATTCATGTATTACTTGTGATTGTGTGTGTGTGTTCATGTAATTTGCGTCAGTAAATCCACACATTTTATTACTGTGTTTGAGTGTGCCTCCATTTGTGATATTTCTCTATGAGCATACATTTCTGGCTACAAACGATATATGATACACCCACTGAACTGCATTGCTGGGGTGCAGATATAATAACCCAGCTGGCGACCTTGCTAAGAGGAAGATAGAGAAGACAGGCGGGAAAGGAGTTCCTGCAACCTTTTTTTTGTCTGGCAGGCAAGACTCAGGGAGGTTATGGTTATAGGTAAGCCTGAGTCTTCCTTCACTCCCCCACGGGTCTAGGCCGGAACTGTTGACAGCGGTTTCCCCGTGTTGACTGAAGGGCTTCCAGGGTGGATCAGTGGCACCCCTTTGTGGTGGAAGCAAAGACCTGCGGAGGTGGGCATTGTTGGTCCTATCTTGTGTGACCAAGGAGACTCCGGTGAATCCAGGGAGTCGGAGGGGCTGAGTATTTGGGCCCTTGAGCCCCTAGCAGCCGAGTGTTAGCAGAGCCCCGGACCGCCCACCCCCACGTGACAAGAGAACTGGCGACCTCGCCAGGATTCGAACCCCAGTAGCCAGGAACTGGGAACCTCGCCAGGAAGCGTGGATCAAGCTACAGTGTGGACCAAATTGCAAGACAAGTGTTGCCAGGGTACTAA